>JAKWJD010001515.1:0-41684 GCA_027705065.1 Solanum peruvianum | reverse complement strand
TAATAAAGTACCCTCAAGTCGTTAGGACCATAACTAACCCTTTGACAATCCTAGGTTAGGTACTAGGTTGTCTTTTTCTTGTCTTAACCGAAATCTGGAAATTGCTTTGTGATTTCAGTTTTATCCTTTTAAATTGATTAATTAAGAGGCTAAATTAATTGATTAAGTAACCTAGGATAATTACTAAAGTATCCCTCTATCGTTAGTGATATACCGTGGTTTCACGGTATTTTTAATGCTTTTTCCTTAGATTTAGTGTGTCCAAAAGCCTTTTTGTACTAATCTTTATGTAAGTTTCTCTTTATTTGCAGGAAATATGTCTAAAAGATTAATGCAGAGGTTTTTGAGCAAGAAATACAAAAAAGTACCACCTACAGAGCTTGTGGCGGTTCGTCGTGCCCGTGACGGTCCGTAGGTTGCATCGTAGTGCAACTGCTGAAGGAAGATGGGGAATTCTGACCAAGTGTGGGGTTACGGAGTGCGTGACGGACCGTCGTAGCTAGGATGGTGTGTCCTGCTAGTTCGTCATGAAAATCAGAGAGTAGTCCCAGTACTCGAATTCCAAGAGTTCAAGTGTTTTGGAACGGAGACCCTCGACGGACCGTTGTGCCTGTGAAGAGCCGTCATACCTGCCGTCGAGGGTAATGAAGAGAGCAGCAGAAGAAATTGCACAAGTATGGGATGAAGGATTCCATGACGGCCCGTTGTGACCACGACTGTCTGTCGCGAGGTCCGTCTACCCAGCCGCATTTTGACAGATTTCCAGCAAATAGAGTCCTTATTTAATTAGGTTTTTATTTTTTATAAATAGTTCGAAAAACCTCGTTTTTGGGGTTATACTTTTGGTTATATGAGCTTCTTTTGTGGATTAGACTTGGTGATTATTATTACACTTTTGGAGAATCTTTAGTCTTCAATTAATTGCAGTAATTGATTGTTGGTGATTTTTGTTGATTAATCAGTGAACTTTTGGATTTTATTCTTTCTCATTGAAGTAAGTGCATGAATTCTTATATCATATATTTGAATATTGTGATTATGACTATGGGTAACTAAACTCCATAACTATGGTTGTGGGAACCATAGGCGAATAATGGGGTAAAACCTAACTAAAATAACAATTCTAAAATAGTGTCTTGCATGTATTGATAATTCTTTCGCTTAGAAGTCTTTTTAACGGATGACCAACGTTAGAACTCGCCTTAATGCTACTTGCCGGACCAAGGAGGTAGATAATAGGAAAAGAATTATCAACATAGATTTAGTGTATACTATCTAATAGGCTAGTATTGATTGGTACGAGGTAATAACTTAGTCAAATATCAAACTACGATGCTTAATATGAGGTAAAGGTAAGGGTTAGTATAGCAACACACGTAGACAGACCAAGATGCGAAGTGAAATATTTTAGATGCCGGACCAAGGATTTAGAAATACATAACTTATCACTTTGCATGCAAGATACTAGGAAAGAATTGTTATAGTTAGAATTATCAAGTTATGAACCTGTGGGGAACACGTAAACCCTAGTTACTTTGATTAATTGATTAAACTCCAACATTTGAAGTTGTTAGTTGTCTCCTTTAATTTAGCTAGTTATTTTCATTCATTTAGAAGTAAAAACCCTCCTTTTTATTGTGTTTTCTTTCCAAGGAAATAATTTTCTAAATAGTAGTAATAATAGATTGAAGTTAAGTCTGAACTATTTTACTCGTGGGAACGATCACAACCTCATTAGTTGGGTTCTCTACTTTATACGACCGCTTTACTTCTTATTTGAGAAGTAAGTTTGAGCATATCAAATTTTGGCGCCGCTGCCTGGGAAAATAGCTTTTAGATTAACTTAAACTTATTACTATAGTTTAGTTGATATTTTCTTGATCTTACTTTGTTTTATTGTTTTTGATTCTTGCAGAACCATCTTCCTTGTATGCCAAATACACGGAGAGGAAGAGAACCCTTATTTCCCTACGATCACGAATTAGAGCATACACTACGCAACATGAATAGAAACTTGGGAATTGATGATGATGATCCAAACCAGAACATCCCAGTTCCGCTTGATGTTCATGGTCAGTTGTTACCCGGTGCTCCGGGTGAAAACCAACAGAGGGGACACAATCCTGCTCAACGGCCCCAAGAATACTACAGAGGCTATGACAATATAGCAGACTTCGATGTGCCACTTGTCTTGCCCCCTCTATTACCAAGCCACACCATTGTGGTAACTAGTAGCCTGATGCAAATGCTCACTGCCAGAGGTTAGTTTTCAGGGCTACCTTCTGAGGATCCACATGCCCATATAGCTAAGGTAAGGGCAGTGCGTAAAAGTTGTGTAGGGAGGCCTGACTTGGACTTGGATGTAATAGGGCTAAGAGTGTTTCCTCTCTCACTGACGGGGAGAGACTGCTATTTAGTTCACTGAGCTCCCGTATAACTCAATTTTCACTTGGAACTAACTAAGGGACGTTTTCTTTGTGGCACTACTAGGAGAGTCAGTTAGTAGTTCTTGGGATAGATTCACCTCGTTTTTGAGAAGCGTCCCCAATCACCGTATAGATGATGAGTCACTGAAGGAATACTTCTATCGGGGATAGGATGATAGTAATAATAAAGCGGTGTTGGACACTATAGCAGGTGGATCTTATGGGGAGTGTCCTTATGCTGAGATTGCTGAAAAGTTAGAGAAAATCTCCCGGAACAATAAAGCTTGGAGTACTAGGAAGTCAGATACTGGGAGAAATACCTTCGCAATGCAATCCACTCCCAACTCGGCCATAGATGAGATTCGTGAAGACATGGCTCAGACGAGAACTGAGCTTGGGTTGATATTAAAACATGTCACTGGGGATGCACAAAAGATAAATGCAGTTAACTACTTGTCTAAACCACCACCACCAAATGATGAATGTGATTATGCGGAGGATTCCTATGTGGTAAACAAGCAGACGGGGGGTTTTCAACCGAGTTACCAAGGCTCAAATAAGGAGAATTGGCGCCAATGTCAAGGGAACCAAGGTCGGATCTGTGGTAACTATAACCGTGAGGGTCATTATGTTCGAGATGGAAACTACAACCGCGACAACAACTTCAACAGGGGTAACTATGGTAACAAAACTGATAGGAATGGGCCCTATGTTCCTCCTCAAAATCGTGAAGTGACTCCTAGGGATGGTGGAGATAGTATGGCGCGAGTTGAGGATATGTTGCACAAAATGATGAGGAGGTTCGATGCTAATGATGAGCATTAAAGAGTTAAGGAGTGATTTAGAGGGTATTGTGCAGAAAGTCGATACACATGCAATATTGATTAAGTAGATCGAGTTGCAAATGGCTCAATTATCTGCAACTGTGAAACTGGGCACTCTTCCTTGCAACACTGTCCAAAATCTGAAAAATGATGCACACTGTATGACAATCACTACTCGGGGTGGTAAGCAAACCATTGACCCACCTATGCCGTCTAATGAGGAAAAGGTGAGAAAGGATAATGATAAGGTGGTAGAGGTAGTAGTGGTGAAGCAAAGATAGCACTGGAAAAGATGCAAAAGTCCCTATAAAGGTAATTCCCATGCCTAGACCACCCCTTCCTCATTGATTAGTGAAAAACCTGACCAGATGGATAAATATAATACGTTTTTAACAATGTTGAAGCAGCTTTCTATCATGTCCCTTTGGCAGAAGCTCTAGAACAAATGCCCGATTATTCCAAGTTTGTAAAAGATTGGTTACAAAGAAAAGATCGGTCACTTTCGAGGATGATGATAGAATGCAGCATTGTAGTGCTATTGCTACAAGATCTCGCGTACAAAAGAAAAAAGATCCGGGTGCGTTCACTATTCCTTGTACAGTCGGGTCATTACATTTTGTGAAAGCATTATGTGATCTGTTGGCAAGCATAAATCTCATGCCCCTCTCGATTTACAAGAAGTTGGGTTGGGTTACCCAAATCCCACTGCAATGCGGCTACTGATGGCTGATCGAAATGTGAAAAGGCCTATAGGGGTACTCCACGATGTACTCGTAAAAGTGGAGTCATTCATATTTCCGACAGATTTTGTTATTCTTGATTGTGAAGTCGATTTTGAAGTGACTATTATTCTTGGGAGGCCATTCCTTGCTACGGGTAGAGCCTTAGTTTATATGGAAAAGGGGCAGATGAAATTTCGGTTGAACAATGAAGAAGCGACCTTCAACATTTGTAGGTCCATGAGGCAGAGTGGTGAGCTCCAATCGGTATCTGCTATATCCTACAAAGAAAATATGAAGAAGGATAATGACCTAAAAAGTGAAAAACAAGAGTTTATGGTTGGGGATTTGGTGCTTTTAGACAGTTCAAGGTTGCGTTGGCTTTCGGGCAAGCTCAAGTTGAAATGGACTAGCCCTTACTTGATTACCCAAGTATTCCCTCATGGAGCAGTTGAGTCAAAAACCAAGGAGGGAGTGCGGTTTAAGCTGAATGGAGAACGAATAAAACTCTATTTTGGCCATACTGCATTGGTGAATGAAGTGATAGAGGCATACCATCTTGATGAAGGCTGAGTAATCAAGTGTCCTCACTCGTGCCGCGACGTTAAATAAGGCGCTTGTTGGGAGACAACCCAATATTATAGTTTTTTTCTTTTTAGTAATGGTAGCATTTTCTACTAATGGGTTAAAAATTTGCAGGCACATCACCAGGAAATTCTGCAGAAAATCACTCTACAACAGTCACTAACAGACACATCGATGGACCGTCACACATGCGACGGACCGTCGCATAAATCCGTCATGCCAGGTATGTCTTTCTGTTATTTTCAAAACTAGGGCACACGCGAAGGAACTAATGACGAACCGTCACAACAGCGACGGACCGTCGTCGGGGACTCGTCGCGTCATTAATGAAGCATACCCGACCCGACATGGCTGGGGGTTTTAAAAATTCTTAACATTTAAAAACCCCACCCCCTTCATTTAAGCCCATTTCTCCCCTCTTCCTCCCATTTACCTCCCTTTTCAACTTCCAAGTTCATAACCCCCCTCTCTTACAACCGATCATTTCCCCAAATTCGCCAATTCCTAAAATTCACTATCTACTAATCGGAGTCTGCCTCTGTGGTTCTTTACTTGATCACCAAGTACCTTCCTCGCTTGTTTTTATCAAATTCTGAGGTATGTATCTCTACTTTCTACCCATTTACATTGCATTTTATTTCTTATTAAATGGGTTCATTCTTTAATACATATTCTGTCTGACCTAGGTTGAGAATCTTCAAAATTGTCTTGTTAAAACTCTAGAAATAGGTGCTTTAGCATTGCTAGTTTACTAGGTATTTGGGTTAGACAATTGTAGGTTAAAACACTAACAATTCCATTTGGTTCATAGGGATGAATGGGGCATCCCCAGTTCTGTCATTGAATGACAGAACGATACCCCGATGATGGACCATCGTACCCACGACGGACTGTCATAGGGTCCGTCCCAACATCCCTAACACCCCACTGTCCAATTTTCTCCAAGTGTCCACCAACGGACATATGCAACGGACCGTCGTTCCCACGATGGTCCGTCCTGCACAACCGTTATGGTTGTCAGAGACCCTATTCTTAAGGGTCTCTCACTTTTTCTAAGTGTCCTCCAAAGGACACATGCGACGAACGGTTCATTCCCACGACGGTCCGTCCTGCACAACCGTTCTGGTTGTCAGAGACCTTGATCCTAAGGGTCTCTCACTTTTTCTAAGTGTCCTCCAACGGACACATGCGACGTACCATCTTACCCTCGATGTTCTGTCCTGCATAACCGTCATGGCGGTCAGAGACCCCTCTCCTAAGCGTATCTCACTTTTTCTAAGTGTCCTCCAATGGACATCTACGACGGACCGTCATACTCATGATGGTCCATCCTGTTTATACCGTCATACTTGTCAGAGACTTTCCTTCAGGGTTCTCCACATAAACATAGTTAAAGTAAGTCATGATGGACCCCATGACGGTCCGTTATACTCACGACAAGACGTCACCTGGTCCGTCGTATTTCACTGTTACTATAGAAATGTCATTATATCTTAACTCTTTTATTTATTTTGTGTCATTTTGCTTGTCTTTTTTTCTCCTTCTAGTACTAATAATGATTCTTTACACAAGTACTATCTATTAAAGCACCAAAACAAGATCGATTCTACGCACGCGGGCGATCGAAATCTGTCGCCCCATATGCCCGCCTGGTCATTGGCTCTGATGATGAGCGTGACCCCGAGTACGTGCCCCTAGGCACTTCCACCCCATCCCGAGCTGCACTTGCTGCCGGAGCCACACCCAAAAAGGTGGCGTCCATTGTAGTCACTGTCTCCCAGTCTGATGAGGAGCGCACACTGACCGGCACACCTTCAGGGTCAGCTACTAATGAAGAAGGAGCGTCTGGCTCCTTAGGAGTTTCGTGGTCGGAGGAAGCCTCCGAATCTGCTGAGGTTCCTGCACCCGCCACCGCTGCATAGTCTGCCTCGTCTGATGAGGCTGATAGTTCGGAATCCACACCCGGTTCACTGACTCGTGCTCTCACCCCGGTTGTCGACAAGCCCAACCGGTGGTATGTTAACGGGCATTATCAAGTCTATTCCGATGCAAAGTTCCTGAATGACAAAGGAGTCATGACACGGACACTTAAATTGGAGCGGCGGGTCCTTACGGGAAGTCTCCCGACTATGACAGAGATCCACAATCTCTTCACCAGACATCGACTAGAGTGGACAGCGCGTTCGTTGGGACGTTATAGTGAAGAGTTGGTCTGAGAGTTTTACGCCTCTTACGTGGCTACTCTCAGATCACAGATTGATAGACGGGCTGCCCCCGCCAAACAGGCCCCACTGGAGTATGTCCGAGTACGTGGCGTTCAGGTTGATATCTCCGTGCCTACCTTCCACCGGTATCTATACGGTGAGGATGTTGATGCCAACCGGACCCCTCTCACCATCGAGTTTGACTACCGGTGGCAAATTGTTTTAGATGGACAATTCCTGCGTGAGGCATCGCTGAGAGAGACCACCAAGAGGTGGATGGCCCTGCATTTGTCTGTTGATGGAGAGGGTGCTAACTGGGTGACCGAGCCGAAGAGAGCCATCAAGAAGGCTAACCTGACCTTCACGACGAAGTTTTTATGGTTGATTGTCCGCCACTGCCTTTCCCCCACAACCGCTGATAATATAGTCACATGGGATCGTGCAATACTGCTCGCGGCGATGATAGCCAGGTTTGAGGTGAAATTTGCTTGGCTTCTACTGGAGGTCATGCACGAGAGGGCTTTTAAGGTCACAACTACTTACCCTTTCCCTTGCATGATATTTTCTCTATGCCGGTCCACAGGTGTGCCTATATGGCACGTTGATCAGCTCAAGACCCCGCTGGGCACTGTTGATATCAACCTCATCAGGGATGAGGCAATGAGTTGGCTCCACGCAGAGGGCCCCATCCAGAGTTGCTCCACTTGGTGACAATCTGGCTGATATGGTAGCACAGGACCCGCACAACTATGCAGGCGGCTTCCACTGACACTACCCTGGTCGAGTCTATCCGAGTAGTAGCACTGCCTCGAGCTCCTCTCGCTCAGCCCCTTTCTCCACTCTGATCCTGCTTGCTAGGGTCCAAAAATTAGAGGCACAGATGGATACACTTCTGCATCACATCCAGCCTTGGATGCAGAGGTCTATTGCTGAGGTAGAAGAGCGCTTGGAGTGGAGAATGGTCCAGCACACAGAGCGGAAGATCGCTGAGGTTCATCAGCGCTTGGACGCTTTTGAGTTGCGGGTGTTAGCCCGGCCAGTCCCTCAGGTGGATGTGTCAACCCTTCAGGATGCGGTCGACAGTCTTTGCGCAGACATCGATATGATCTTAGAGGCTAGTGTGCCTAAGTCTGAGGCCCCTTCTACAGAGCTTGCTGAAGACACAGTGATGGCGGCCTTACTCGCCACTTTTGAGATTCCACCATCTCCCCCTCGAGAGCATGCCAAGAGGCGTAGGGGTCGTAAGGATGATGAGGTTCGAGCAAGGAAGAAGGAGCGCTGTGAGATGGAGGATGCAAGGAGAGCCTCGCTTTCTGATGAGAAGGCGCATCAGATGAGGGCAATAGAGTTAGCTTCTGGGGCATCTAGCTCCAGAAATGTGGAGATAGCGGGAGGCACTGCTGATAGTGTTGTTGATGCTGTGGACACTACTCAGGGTGTCCAGATTACAGAGGTAGTGGGTTCTGAGGAATCAGACCCACCTTCTTGCTGATCGTCGGCGGTTTGGCCCCAGCTTTGCTTCACCTACCACTCTTTTATTTCAATTTTTTTATGCATTGGGGACAATTGCATGTCTAATTGTGGGGGGTGGGGTAAATGTAAAGTGAGTGCTAGGGTGAAGTCTGACTAGCCTAATTCACTATCCTCTTTTAGGGTTTTCTTGCTTGTGTTCTTTTTCCCCAAGAGATTGATTATTTTTTCTGTTGAACCGGCATGTCTATATCTTGTGTACATACTTTAATTCTGAAGCATGATGGCTAAAATGATATCCTGATAAAATGAAAATGATGCATGACTAGGCATAATAATTGATAAATGTGTGGCTCTAAGCATGACATAGAAGTACACCACTGCATGACCCTAAGTCTAAAATTCAAACTAGGTGTTTGATAATCTGGTAGAGTAATGAGATGTCAAGTGAGAGTGAGGAAGATTTGAATAGTCCACTATTTGTACTGAGCTAGAACTTGCTTTATTAGTCCTGCTAAAAGTAAGTTGTAATATACAATTAGGAAAGGATCATAGGCCCTTATTCAATATAGCCAATTTTTAGCCTAAATAAAAGAAAACCAAATGAAATTAACCCTTCTTTGATCCAAATGATTTGAGCTTAAACTAGACCTTTCTTTTTCACCCCAACTGATCTTTCTGAGAATAATGTGTTGGCCCTGGTCCCTCCTTGTACATGTGCACCTCAGCTTATGCCAAAAGCATAAGCTGAGGGTGGCTAATGCAAAAAACAACCCTTTTTAGGGCTCTGACTCAACTTTGGCTATTGTGTACTTTGACTCATGACAAAGCCATGAGTTGAGGGTGGCTATTATGAGGAATGCTCTGGAAAGTGGGGTTGAAAGAACAAAGAGAGAGAAAGAACAAAAGTAAAGTGACTCAAGAATTAGTTGAAAGAGAAGTAAAAAATAAATAAATAAATAAAATAATACAAGAAATACAAGCAAGAAAATAAGAGAGTCACTTACACAAATGAATAAAGAAGGGAAAAAGCAAGTAAGGTAAAAGAATATGGGAAATTGGGAGAAAAAAATGATGAAAGAGGTATGTTTAGCCGATATGTCAAGGAGGGCAACAAGTCACTAAAGTATACCTAAATATACCCTACCTAACCGTGAGCCTATGTTACAAGCTAAGAAAGTCCTATCGTGATCCTAAAAGTTGTATAGCGAACTTAAAGCAGTGAAAATAAGGGAAAGCTTATGGCAATATGTATGAATGAGTGTGAATTTGTTCTGAGAGTGAGTGTTGAAAAGTAATCCTTATACTCAAACTGAAATCATTGTGTGAAAAATGAGGATTTTGTTTTGAAGTGAGGACACTAGTTGCAATACAAGAAATATTAGCACCTTGGTGAGAAATTGAAGAGGATAGGTGTTAGTGCATGGTGAGTCTGTGTCATGGTCCGATTCAAAATAATTCAAGCCTAATAGTGATAGCATGCATAATATGATGAGATTGATAGGGATTGATAGCCAAATGATTGCGAAGGATAAAACATGGATACTATTGTACAAAGATTTTGTATTGAGTCATAGTGCGTCGCTTGAGGACAAACAACAAATTTAGTTAAGGGTGTTGATATACCGTAATTTTACGGTACTTTTAATGTTTTTTCCTCAAGTTTAGTGTGTCCAAAAGACTTTTGTACTAATTTTTATGTAAGTTTCTCTTTATTTGTAGGAAATCTGTCTAAAAGATGAATGCGGAGGTTTTTGAGCAAGAAATACAGAAAAGTACCACCTACGGAGCTTGTGACGATTCATCGTGCCGTGACGGTCCGTAGATGGCATCGTAGTGCAGCTGCTGAAGAAAGATGGGGACTTCTGACCAAGTGTGGGGTTACGGAGTGCGTGACGGACCGTCCTAGCCATGACGGCCCGTCCTGCTGCTTCGTCATGAAGATCGGAGAAGTAGTCCCAGTACCCAAATTCCAAGATTTCAAGTGTTTAGAACGGAGACCCTAGACGGACCGTTGTGCCTGTGACGATTCGTCATACCTGCCGTCGAGGGTAATGAAGAGAGAAGCAGAAGAAATTGCACAAGTATTGGACAACGGAATCCATGACGGCCTATCATGACCACGACTTTCCGTCGTGAGGTCCGTCGACCCAGCCGCATTTTGACAATTTCCAGCAAATAGAGTCCTTATTAATTAGGTTTTTATTTTTTATAAATAGTTCGAAAAACCTCCTTTTTGGGGTTAGACTTTTGGTTATTTGAGCTTATTTTGTGGATTAGTTTTGGTGATTATTATTACACTTTTAGAGAATCATTAGTCTTCAATTAATTGCAGTAATTGATTGTTGGTGATTTTTGTTGATTAATCAAGTGAACTTTTGGATTTTATTCTTTCTCATTGAAGTAAGTGAATGAATTCTTATATCATATATTTGAATATTGTTATTATGACTATGGGTAACTAAACTCCATAACTATGGTTGTGGAAACCATAGGCGAATAATGGGGTAAAACCTAACTAAAATAACAATTCTAATATAGTGTCTTGCATGTATTGATAATTCTTTCGCTTAGAAGTCTTTTTAACGGATGACCACGTTAGAACTCGCCTTAATGCTACTTGCCGGACAAAGGAGGTAGATAATAGGAAAAGAATTATCCACATAGATTTAGTGTATACTATCTAATAGGCTAGTATTGATTAGTACGAGGTAATAACTTAGTCAAATATCGACTACGATGCTTAATATGAGGTAAAGGTAAGGGTTAGTATAGCAACACACGTAGCCAGACCAAGATGCGAAGTGAAATATTTTAGATGCCGGACCAAGGATTTAGAATACATAACTTATCACTTGCATGTAAATAGTAGGAAAGAATTGTTATAGTTAGAACTATCAAGTTATGAACCTGTGGGGAGCACGTAAACCCTAGTGATTTTGATTAATTGATTAAACTCCAACATTTGAAGCTGTTGGTTGCTCCTTTAATTTAGCTAGTTATTTTCATTCATTTAGAATTAAACCCCCCCCCTTTTATTGTCTTTGCTTTCCAAGGAAATAATTGACTAAATAGTAATAATAATAGATTGAAGTTAAGTCTGAACTATTTTCCTCGTAGGAACGATCCCAACCTCATTAGTTGGGTTTTTTACTTGATACGACCGCTTTACTTCTTATTGAGAATTAAGTTTGAGCGTATCAAATTTTGACCATAAATTAGGTACTAGGTTGTCTTTTGGTTGCCTTAACCGAAATCTGGAAATTGCTTTGAGATTTCG
The DNA here is from genome assembly GCA_027705065.1 of Solanum peruvianum. NCBI lineage: Eukaryota > Viridiplantae > Streptophyta > Magnoliopsida > Solanales > Solanaceae > Solanum > Solanum peruvianum. Next base: position 30,176 of record JAKWJD010001515.1, on the reverse strand, counting down.
GTTTTTTTCCATTTAAATTAATTAATAATCTATTAAATTAATTAATTAAGTAACCTTGGGTAGTTACAAATGTATCCCTAAGTTTTTAGGACCATAAACAACCCTTTTGACAATCCTATGTTAGGTACTAGGTTTTCTTTTGCTTGCCTTAATTGAAATCTGGAAATTGCTTTATGATTTTGGTTTTGTCCATTTAAATTAATTAATAAAGTTGATAAATTAATTAATTAAGTAACCTATGTTAATTACTAAAGTATCCCTAAGTTGTTAGGACCATAACCAACCTTTTGGATCATCCTAGGTTAGGTACTAGGTTGTCTCTTAGTTAGTTTCATGTCTTAATGTCACCCGGTTAGGTATTAAGTTGTCGGGTCCCTTAGTTAGTTATTTTTGGTTTTTCCTAGGTTATTTAGTTATTTAGGGACGTTAGTGAGGACTTATAATCAGTTAGGGAGCTTGTCCCATGTGTTCGTACAGGCCTTCCCCCTATGCACCCTAACCGATTCGATTAGGGCTTGTCTATTGGACGTTTAGTACATGTGTTGCTTGTACTTTCTAACTAACTATTTGTTGGTTCATTTGTAATGTTACTTAATGTCCCAAGTATTCCCACTATATCCTTGGGTACTGCTTAATCTACATGTCCATTTTAGGTGGTCATTTGCTATGGTACCTAGGCTTGACACTTGGATGCCTCATACATAATGTGTTAAGATTCAATGCTATTAGCTTAGGGTCTTCAGTGCAGGTACAATTTCTAAACAAGCTTGTAATGCTTAGAAAAATTGGCTTACACTCTTTAAGCCAATATTCTCTAATATGCCCAGTATTTTGTTTATTTTGGGCATTATATAGAATTTGGCAAATATCCCTTAGCTAATTTTTTGTACTATGCCCAATATTTCTCAATATTGGACATTGGAAGACCTATGTATTCCCAATACGCATTCTTAAAGACCTATTGGGATCTTTGCTAGACATTTAATTTTTCGTAATGTTACAATCACAATGAATAGCAACAACATATGTAACAAGTAAACACATTCATTGCATACGATGAACCAAATTCAACATTTAAATCACCCATACACATCTTTCAATAATCATATACCATACATGCAATATTCACGAAGCAGTAGAAAAACACACATAACATAAATGAAAACAAACAACTATCACCTATCTCGGATCAAGCCTTAAAACTCTACAAAACTTGACATTTTCCGTTGTCATGAATTTTGGATTATTATGCTCTAAAACAATATAAAAATAACACAATCAATGAAAATTGGTTGAACAATACTCAGAGTATAACTAAATCCTAAACCCCAAACCATTTCCATTATCATCTCTTCCAAACCAGGGTTTTCCACCATTAATTCAAGAAGAACTCCCATCTAAGGTAAAGCAACACGAGTTCTAAAGCTTAAGAATCACACTACCAACCCGGGGGAGTAACTAACTTATCTTTATTTAAGACATTGATGGAAACTAGTTGAACATTACCCTAGGTCTCTATTGTCTCTTGCCAAAATATGTTGTAGAATCATGAGCGGTTTAGGGGAATTTTTTTGAATAAACTCATTACTAATTCAGCTATAGTGGCTCCACCCTAGCAGGACAACCTGATACAGTGTCTTTGACATAATGGGACCACCTGCTATTGGCTCCGCCATACCAGGAGCACTCACAATTGAAGGAATTAATTTTCCCGCTATAGTAGCGTGACCCCCCTATAGAGGCTTACACAAAACATATAAACTCATAATTCTCTCCAAAATTCTTTATTTTGAACTACACCTTTGAACTTTGATGTTTAAATCAACTCTTTTACACCAAGTTTGATATCGAGATCTTTACTTGACCGAATTCAATTATGAAAAAACCCTATGAATTTCTTAATATCTTAGTAATAGAAATACTAACCCAATCTTAGTCATTTTACTCTACCTCTTATCAGATTTCCCTAGATCTTACATTACCCTAAGACTTCACTCAATCTTAGATCGAAGTAAGTTTGGTCGGATCGAGAGAATCTGGATAGGCCTGCTCAAATTTTGTCTAAGACTAGCCAAACCCAAAATTTCAAGTCACTATACCAAAAGTTTTCTCGCCAAATTTTTTCACAAAGGGTTTATCCATAACTACTGATAGGGGTTGTTGCAATATATATGAATTTATCCATAACTATTGAAAGAGTTGTTACAATACATACGAATTTACCCATCGCTCGTCCCTTATCAATCAAATAAGAAAGCTGGGCTAGGTCAAGAAAAAAGTAGTACTTGAATTCTCAAATAAGTGAGGGTACTTATCCTGCATGTCACTCTCGATTTTCAAGTCGCTTTCTCATCTGAATGATTCTTCCATTGAACCTTCACTAATTTGATTTTCTATTCCTCAACTTCCGACATTCCGATCAAGATATCAATCAGTTTCTTTCATACGAAAAACTCTTGTGCTGTGTTATCAAGCCATACTTGATAATTTAATCTTCATCCCAATGGTATCTCTTTAGAATGGACATATTGAAGACTGGATGAACTTCAGACAAGTTGGGTGGCAACACTAACCTATAAGCCACTAGCCCCATACTTTGAAGCATCTCAAACAAACCAATAAAACGAGGGCTAAGCTTACCTTTTTTTTTCCGAACCTAGTAACTCCTTTCATTAGTGACACTTTCTACAACACATTTTTATCAGCTTGAAATTCCATATCCCTTAAGTTACGGTTTACATACTCTTTTTTGTTTCATTTGGACTCCCAACAATTTGGTTTAGATACTTTTATATTTTCTTGAGCTTCCCTCACCAAATCGAAACCTAAGGGCTTCACATCACCAACCTCAAACTACCCTATAGGAAATCTATATCGCCTCCCACAAAGTACCTCGAATGTTGTCATATCTATGTTTGAGTGATAAGTATTGTTGTAGGAGAAATTAAACAATAGCAAGAATTGATGTGACTGGTCTTTAAGGTCAATTACACATGCTCTCAACTAAGGTTGGCAAGGGGACGGGGACAGTGGGACAGGGAGGGGAATTTGGCCGGTCGCGGGATTGGGGGAATCGGGATTGGGAGGATAAAAATATGTCACATCCCATCCCACTATAAATACGGGATGGGACAGGTTTTGGCAGGACGGGACGGGACGAGACAGGGGATTTTTTATTTTTTGAATACTTATTATCTGTATTGAAGTTAAATGTTTTTAGCTAATAATTTTAAATTTAAATTTAAACTTTTAACTTTCAAAGTTTCAAATTTCAAAATTAATTTTTCAAATTTCAAGTTTCAAATTTCAAATTAAATTTACAAATTCAAGTTTCCTGTTTCAAATTTCAAGTTTTAAGTTTAAATTTCAAGTTTCAAATTTCCAATTTGAGAAGTTTAAATTTGTATTTGAAATATTTTAAAGTAATTTAAACTTGAAATTTCAAATGTCAAGTTTTAATTTTTAAATTAAGTATTTTAAGTTAGTTTAGTATATATATACATCTGTGTGTATAATTGTATATGTTAAAATTAAAATGCAAGACAATAATTTTATAAAAGACTTGAATAAAGCCTTGAAATTTATTCAATAAAATCTAATTGCAACTTAGAACTTAGAAGTTACTGTCACGCCCTGAGCTACCCCCGAGACGCGGACAAGGAACCTAGGTACACAAGTGATCCCAAGCTAACCCTGCCGCGGCATGATCATGAGCACACCAAAGATAATAAGCTGTTGCACAAGCTAAATCATAATTTAAACTCAAAAGATGGGGAATACCCGTATTCTATAACTGGAATATTTGAAAACAATGAGTTTAATACAAAGGAAATATTAACTCAGTACTAAGCGCTGAAACTAACTATGTTTGAAAATAGCCTCTAAACTGGACTAGAAATACTAGGACAAGCCCTAGCTAAATCTAGCAAAAACTGAAACTAAAGACTAAATATTGAAAAGAAACTCATGACTATTGTCCTCGGAGAATGAGGATTCCCTATTGAATCTGTTGAACTGAAGATCGGAAATCGATCTATGCGTGATATGAATGATGAGAACCTGAACCTACATCACGACAGAAGATATAGCGCAGTATGTGTTAGTACTTGAAAGGTACTGAGCATGTAGGAGAGAATAAAGCTGAAACAAAACATATCTTAACATGATATAGAGAATTCTGAGCTAACTGAATGCAATGATCAATTTATAACATACTGAAACTGAATATTGAGTATACTGATAAATGGTCAATGGAAGAGAGTTTGACTGAACTGTGAGCGCTACTAATAAGAAATAATAAAACCACATGAGATAATGTGGAGTCCGATGTACACGCACCATCAAGAGGACCCAATGTACCCTGCCAAAGGTATAAAGGCATGCTGGCGTGATCACTAGACTAATTGCCCACATAGGGGACTTATAACCTACTTGACTAGTAGTTCTGGGACTATTTGGGTACATTGAACCCTATTCCAACCTCGATATTATGATACTCCCATTGATTATATAGTTAACTGATTATGTCTAAATTTCTGTAAATATGGGATGACTCAAAACTGAACATGCAAACTGAGAATGTAACATTTAAACTGATATTGATGTATTAAAAACTGAGGCATGTATATCTGAAGTAACTGAAATATCTGACCTAGAATATGATTTTCAAGAACTAAAGAAATACAAAGCTAGGGTTCTGAAATTCATGCAATAATTTGAGCAATAACATGAAAATCTGATTTGGAACATATAACTAATTAATTCATGAAGTTTTGTTGAAGTTGTGGAAACGCTAGGTCTAATCATGACATGGGGATCAAAAATCTGACTGAAAACTAGGGACCCAATAGGTGAAAGGAACCCACTAGTGAAATCCCACATACGTGATGATGAAATTCACGGAGAAACACTAGATTTTGGTGCTAAAATTGCTGGAATCTTGTTGCGTTCTTGAACTAGGGTTCTTGACCTTTTTCTCCTTTCTTGCTTCTAATTTTCTAAATTTTGATTAATGATTTGACTTAGGGTAAGTTTTAGTTGTGTTTCTAGGCTAAACTGACTAAGATCTGATGATTCAGGGTCAAAACGATGTATCTTAGGGTTTAAACGAAGTAGAAAAAGACCAAAAGACCCCTGAGTTAATTGTTGTCGTACCAAATGACGACCTGTACAGACGATCTGTCGTTCCATCGATGGTCTGTCATTTGGGTCAAAAGGTAAGGCCTGTTAGATAGGCCTTTACTAAAACGAGCATAACTTTTTACTCAAAGGTCTAATTTTAGCAAAGTCGGTGGCTATGAAAATCTAATTAAATTATCTATATGTGGGTATGTCATGGGACATAGGATTCATTTTGTTCTAAGAGTTATGACCATCTGAAGTTGACCCAACTGTATTTTCCCCCTAACTGTCTTTATATCTCACTACAGTCAGGCCTACAGATCGTAGGTCTATCTACGGGCCATGCTGGTCAATCGTGGTTCTTATCAAAGAGTGGGTTAATGGGGTGTTAATCGACGGACTCAGACTACGGCCCATAGTCTGACCTACGGACCGTTAGTCCGTCCGTCGTTTGACACTTAGTCGAATTTTCTGATTGAAATTGTGTGTGGTTCTGACCCAATCGATGGATGTACAAGACGGACCGTGGTCAGGCTACAGACCGTCGATGGCAATCGTTGATACACCTGCAGATTTTTTTGAAAAAGCTGGTGTTTGGTCTATTTTGGATACGGAGTGTTACATTATCTCCACTTTGGGAACATTCGTCCTCGAATGAAAACTAAACTAGCTTGAATGAGGGAGAGAGCTGCAACCCTGCTACTAAACACTAAGAACTGATTTTCTGACTAAATTGAGTTTTGAGAACATGCAAATACGCTGAAAATACAAGTATAAACTGAGGGAACATGATTCTAAGACTGAATTCACTCATGAATGACTGGAAAACTGAAGAGGAACTATTTCCTCAAGTTGAAGTTGAATCGGAAGGAAAGAGGTGAGGATACTTGGCTTTCATTGATGCTTCTGCCTCCCAAGTAGCTACCTCTACGGACAAACTCCTCAAGAAAACCTTGACTGAAGCGACTTCTTTATTTCTCAACCTTCTAACCTGACGGTCAAGAATCTCAACTGGTACATCCTCGTAAGAAAGACTATCTTTCACCGCCACACTCTCTAGTGGAACTACAGAGACTGGATCACCCACACACTTCTTCAAGAGAGAGATGTGGAAGATCGGATGCACTGCTTCTAATTCTGCTAGCAACTCTAACTCATATGCCACCATGTCAAACCTTTTCAAGTTCTTGTAAAGGCCTACATATCTGCAACTGAGTTTTGTTTTCTTGCCAAATCTTATCACTCCTCACATCTGCATAAGATTTCGGATGACTTTGGCCTATCGTAAGTCTATATCTAATGAGTTGAACTTTATCCATAGCATAAAGGACTAAATCTGGCCCTATCAAAGCTACTTCACCTAATTCAATCCAACCAACGGGAAATCTACATCTACACCCCTACAAAGCCTTATAAAGGGTTATCTGAATGCTTGAATGGTAGCTATTGTTGTAGGCAAACTCAATAAGAGGAAGGTGATCATCCTACCTACACTTGAAATAGATCACAAAATCTCTCAACAGATCCTCTAAGGTCTGAATGGTACGCTCTGCCTATTGGTCTATGGATGAAATGATGTACTAAGGTTAACTTGAGTACCAAGACCTTTCTGAAATGACTTCCAGAAATGAGAGGTAAACTGAGGACCTTTATCTGAGATGATAGACAAAGGAATCCCATGAAACCTCACAATTCATTAATGTAAAGCTTGGCATAGTCCTCTGCCGAATCTGTAGTCTTGACCGCTGAAAAACGAGAAAACTTAGTCATCCTATCAACTATCACCCAAATTGAGTCATGCTGTCTACGAGTACGAGGTAACCCTATGATGAAATCCATATTGATCACTTCCCACTTCCAAGTAGAAATATCGATCTCTTGATTCATACCTCCTGGTTTCTGATTTTCTACCTTGACTTGCTGGCAATGGGGGCACTTACTCACAAAGTCTGCTATATCCCTCTTCATGCCATTCCACCAATAGACTTCATGTAGATCGTGGTACATCTTAGTGAAACCTGGGTAAATAGAATATCTGGAGTTATGGGCTTCTGCAAGGATATGCTTTCTCAACTCGCCCACATCAGGAACACACAATCTACCCTGGTAGCGAAGTACACCATCTCTCCCTTGGGAGGAAACTTCCACTCGCTGGTTGTGGACTGCATTCTTAAGTTCAAGCAAAATTGGATCACTGTCTTGATTTTCCTTAACCTCCACTACCAAAGAAGATTCTGTCCCATTCTGAACTGTTACACACCACTATCTGATATGCTCATATGGTGAACTCCTACACGAGAAAGCCTGTGAACATCCTTCACTAGCTCCTTTCTTTCTTCCTCAACGTGGGCTACACTATCCATATATATTTACTAAGACCATCTGCTACTAGATTCGCCTTACCAGGATGATGATGCACACTCATCATATAATCATTAGCGAAGATTTAATTCTTTCTGGGTGAACACATATTGAAGGCTCTTATGGTCAGTGAACATATCTACATGAACACCATACAATAGTGTCTCTATATCTTGAGCGCAAGTACCACTGCTGCAAGCTCGAGGTCATGAATTGGATACTTCTTCTCATGCACCTTAAGCTTTCTAGAAGCATACGCTATAACCTTATCTCACTGCATCGACACAAACCTAGCCAACTCTTGATGTATCACAATAGATCACATAACCATCTGAACCCTCTGGTAAGTCAAGACATGAGTTGTAGTTAATCTTGTTTTCAATTCTGCAAATTTTTTTCACAATCATATGACCATTGAAACTTGACCATCTTCTGAGTCAACCTAGTCAATGGTGAGGCTATGGAGGAGAATCCTTCCATGAACCTGCTATAATAACCCGCTAGACCTAAGAAACTTCTTATATCTACAACAGAGGTAGGTCTGGGCCATTGTTTCACTTCTTCTATCTTCTGTGAATCTACTCGGATCCATTCGCTAGATACATTGTGACCAAGAAAAGCAATTGATTGCAACCAAAACCCACATTTGCTAAACTTAGCAAATAACTAGCAATCCTTTAGAGTCTGTAAAATAATTCTGAAATGACTCGCATGTTCTTCCTCATTCATAGAGTAAATAAGGATATCATTAATGAAGATGATAAGGGACAAGTCTAAGTACTGTTTGAACACTCTGTTCATCAAATTTATGAAAGTTGCAGAAGCATTGGTTAGTCCAAATTACATAACTACAAATTCGTAATGACCATACCGAGTTATGAGGTTGTTCTAAAAATGTCACTATCTCTGACTCTAAGCTGATGATAACCCGATCGGAGGTATATCTTTGAGAGTGACTAGCACCTTCAAGTTGGTCAAAAAAGTTATCAATCCTGGGGATGGGATATATTCTTGATTGTGACCTTGTTCAACTTTCTAGAGTCAAACATTCTGAGAGAACTATCTTTCTTCTTACGAAACAACACTGACGCAACCCATGGCGAAATACTAGGTCTCATGAAGCCCTATATAGAAGGTCCTTCAATGCTCTTTCAATTCCTTAAGCTCTGCTGGAGCCATTTTTTAAGGAGGAATAGAAATAGGCTAGGTATTGGAAGGAGATCAATTCCAAAGTCGATTTCCCTTTCGGGAGGGACTCCGGGAAGATCTTTTGGAAATACTTCTGGAAACTCACAAACTACTGGAACTGACTCAAGAGTTGGGGTTTCAGAGCTAGATCCTTAGCCTAAACTAGATGATAGAGATAACCCTTAGAGATCATCTTTCTAGCCTTAAGGTAAGAAATTAATCGACCCATAGGCTCTAAGCTACTACCCTTCCATTCTAGGATTGGTTCATCTGGAAACTAAAAACGAACAATCCTAGTTGTACAATCGATTGAGGCATAACATGAACGTAACCAATCCATGCCTAGAACGACATCGAAGTCTATCATTCTAACTCTACAAGATGTGCTGAGGTGACTTTCTGAGAGACTATGATAGGGAAATTTCTGTACACCCGTCAAGCTATAACTGGGTCACTGACTGGAGTAGAGATTGAGAAAGGTTCTGAGAGATTTTCTGGACTAACACTAAATTGGACTGCTATGTAAGGAGTTATAAAAGAAAGAGTAGCCCTTGGATCTAATAATGCATAAACATCAAGGTCAAAGACTCGTTAGGTACTAGTAACTACATCAGGAGAACCTTCCTGATCCTGGCGAGCCTGAGGAGCATACAACCTATTCTGGCGCTAACTGCCACTAGTACCGGATGAGTTACCCTACTGAGTTGGACGACTTGCTGGTGCTGCTGAAGTTGTAGGCTGAGAGCTCTACCATTACCGCCTACTTGACCCTGCCTAGAAGAAAAATATCTCAACCTGTGACCAGAATGACCGCACCCAAAACATCCCTCTCTTCCTGCAAGACACTCGCCCAGATGGTTCTTACCACACTTAAGCTTGAAACACTTCCTTAAGATTTAAAGTCGGTGCACTACCCTTCCTGTCATACCTGTTCTTGGAGGATGGAACACTAGCTGGCGAAGGGGTGGGAGCTGAAAACTTATGTTGACTCTACAAGAGAATTCTACCACCCGATTTCTGCGGAGAATAGTCATAGTTCCCAGTCCTAGCCTTCTTATTTTCCTTAGCCAGTTCCCTATGCTTATCACCCTCAAACTGCTGAGCATGAGTCATATTCCTAGAGATAGATGGTCATATCTTCAATTAAAATAGCACTTTTGCACTCAGTTTTCACCAAATCCGACACTCCATACAAGAACTTATTCATCTAAGCCTTGGAGTTAGCAACCATTTAAGGAGCATACCTGGAGAGTTAGTTAACTTGAGTCCATACTCTTAGATTGTCAAGTTACTTTGCCTTAATTTCATGAATTTTTGGGCTTTCGCTTCTCTCAACTCTATTGGAAAAAACCTGTCGAGAAAACATCTCACTAAAGCAACCACAAGTGATAGGAGCCACATTTGCACCCCTATTATCCTTTCACTGAGTGTACCAAATATGAGTAACAACTTTCAAATGGTATGATGCCAACTCAACCAATCATTCCCAATGACTTGCATACCTCAAACATTTCCTTGATCTCATCCAAGAACTTCTGAGAATCCTCATTAGCTTGCGATCCTACGAACTCACATGAATTCATCCTAACAAAGTGACGGACCATTGTTGCTATTGATCCACCATTTTCATTCACATGAGCATGAAATTGATTAATCTGATTATTCATACTCTGAGCCAACATCTGTATGACATTTCTGAACTCAGCATTGGAGACTTCCTGATCTAGGACTGGAGGAGTTACGTTTGCATTCCTAGCGTTCGCATTCCTACCCTTAGCTTTACGAGGAGGCATGATCTGAAACGTAGAATGTTAAGTTAGAGTGGAATAACATCATACCTTACACACGATAAGAATAACAAGAAAGTGAAGTTTTCCTAAAAAACTTTGTAGCCTCCCTCTCATTAGATGTGGTGCACTTCACACCCATTAAAATGACTCTACTTATTGAGGCTTTTCAGACATCCTAGGACTCTTAAACCTAGTGCTCTAATACCAATTTTGTCACGCCCCGAGCTACCCCCGAGATGTGGACACAAAACCTAGGACCACAAGTGATCCCAAGTTAAACCTGTTAGCATCATCATGAGCATACTAGACATAATAAGTTGTTGCGGAAGCTAAATCATAATTTAAACTCAAAAGATAGGGAATACCCGTATTCTATAACTAAGATATTTGAAAACAATGAGCTTAATACAAAGGAAATATTAACTCCATACTAAGCTGAAACTAACTATGTGTGAAAATATTCTCTAAACTAGACTAGAAATACTGGGATAAGTCCCAGTTAAATCTAGAAAAAACTAAAACTAAAAGACTAAATACTGGAAAGAAACTCATGACTATTGTCCTCAGAGAATGAGAAATCACCACTGAATCTGCTGAACTAAAGATAGGAAATCGATCTATGTGTGATCTGGATGCTGATAACCTGAACCTACATCACGAGAAGATGTGGCGCACGTATGCGTCAGTACTTGAAAGGTACTGAGCATGCAGGATAGAGTAAAGCTGAAATAAAACATAACTGAACAAGCACAAAAGCAAGTATAATAATCTGACCATGACTTAGAGAATTCTCAGCTAACTCAATGCAATGACCAATTTATAACATGCTGAAATTGAATTCTAAGCATACTGATAAATTGTCAATGCAAGAGAGTCTGACTAAACTATGAGAGCTACTAATAACCGATAATAAAACCACATGAGCTAAATATGGAGTCTGATGTATACGCCCCATCGAGAGGATCCATATACCCTGCCAAAGGATAAAGGCAAGCTTGCATGATCACTAAACTGATTGCCCACAGAGAAGACTTACAACCTACTTGGATAGTAGTTCTAGGACTATTTGGGTACACTAACCCTAGTCCAACTCGGTATTATGGTACTTTCATCGATTTATTTAGTCAGCTGATTATATCTGAATTTTTGTAAATATGGGATAGCTCAAAAGTGAACATGTAAACTGAGAATGCAACATCTAATCTGATAAACGATGCATTAAAAACTGAGTCATGTATATATATGAAGTAACTAAAATATCTGACCTAGCATGTGAATTTCAAGAACTAAAGAAATACAAAGCTAGGATTCTGAAGTTCATGCAATAATTTGAGCAATAACATGGAAATCTGATATGGAACATATAACTAATTAATTCATGAAGTTCTGTTGAAGTTCTAGAAACCCTAAATCTAATCATGACATGGGAATCAAAAATTTGACTGAAAACTAGGGACTCAATGGGTGAAAGGAACCTACTAGTGAAATTCAACATGCCTGGTGATGAAATTCAAGAGAAACACTTAGATTTCGGGGCTGGAACTGCTGGAACCTTGCGGCATTCTGAAATGGGTTCTTGACCTTTTTCTCCTTTCTTGCTTCTAATTTTCTATGTTTTGATTAATGATTTGACTTAGGATAAGTTTTAGTTATGTTTATAGGCTATGTTTATAGGCTTAAACTAACTAATATCTTATGATTTAGGGTCAAAATGACGTATCTTGAGGTTTAAACGAAGTGAGAAAAAGACCAAAAGAACCCTGAGTTAATTTCTGTCGGACCAAACAACGACCTGGACAGACGGTCCGTAGTTTGGCCTGTTCAACAGGCCTTTACTAAAATGAGTATAATTTTTTACTCGGAGGTCTGATTTTAGCAAGATCGACGACTATGGAAATCTAATTTAATTATCGATCTGTGGGTATGTAATAGGACACCTAATTCATTTTTTGCTAAGACACATGACCATCTGAAGTTGACCCAACTGCATTTCCCCCTAACTGTCTGCTATTTCTCACCTACGGTCAGACCTCCAAAGGTCCATCTAAGGATTGTGCTGGTCATTCGTGGTTCTTATCAGAGGATGGGTGAATGGGGCGTTGATCAATGGACTCAGACTATGGACCGTAGTCTGACCTACGGACCGTAAGTCCGTCCGTCGTTCAACACTTAGTTGAATTTTCTAGATTGAGATTTTGGGTGGTTTCTGACCCAATCGACGGATGTCCAGGACGGACCGTGAGTCAGGCTACGGACCATCGATGCACCTGCAGATATTCTGAAAAAGCTAATTTTTTATCTGTTTTGGATTCGGAGTGTTATAGTTACAATTTACAAATACTAGTGTAGTAACTAATATACACAGCAACCTTCTAGGAAGGGTTCTGTTTCAATAATTTCTCATATGTAAAACTAATATTTGTTACAAATATATGATTAGTAACAAATTTTACGCAGCCACCTTCTAGGAAGTGTTCTGTTTCAATTAGTTCTCATATTTAATCTAATAATATGTGTTTTCTCCTTTAAATTCAATTCTAATTATTTCATCATATCGATGGTGATATCCTCCGGTGTTGGCCAGCTTGCTAGAAACTCTTGTGACTCTAATTCATCATCACTATATTCAATTGTCGTTTTGATCCAAGTTGCTTGTTTGGAACTTAACTTTGAAAAATTATTATTCCTCCTATCGGCATTGACCCAGTCTCTAAATAAAATTATTGTTTCCAAACTTTCTTCTGTCAATGAATGTCTATGATCTCTTAATTTAAAACCTTGCCGCACTGAAAGCATCCTCGGATGCAACTGATGAAGCTTGAATAGCTAGAACATCAAACCATTTTGCTCAAAAATGTAAATGCAACGCTCCGCCTCCTCCACCATCCTAATAAATCTTCATTGCCATCTTTGATTTCAATGCTTCTAAAGATTGATCAATATATTCTTCAAAATCATCATGGTTAATAGAATTAAGACCAAAAACACCTCTCATATAAGTTGAAATTCGAACTTCAAAATGAATCTCAGGATTAGAAGTTGGCGGAATGGTCTGGTGGATCCTTTCACTTGTATGCGTTTGTAGTGTAAACTCTTCTACTTACCTTTTTGTCATCTAGACCCCTAAACTCACTAAAAAATGATTGTTAAATCTCTCTAACCATGTGTGTACCTCACTCTCCATTGCATAGATGACATGTCAAATCCATGTCACTCATATTAATACCACGTCATAATTATGAATTATCTATTTTAAAATAAAATATTAATTTATTTCAAATAGTGAAACCCCTATCTTTCCAAAGCTGCCACCATCAACCTTCCTCCTAACCACCCAAACTCCATTTCCGGCCAGCTTCAACCAGCAATACAAAACCTCATTGTTCCGACCTCTATGATTCACCAGTGACCTCGAGGTTCACCAACGAGCAACAGTGAACCAACCCACGTTGCTATTTTATTTTCTCCATTTCTTACCAAATTCTTGAGCTCCAAATCACCGGAAACCAACCACAAAGTCACCAAGGACCCATTTCTCAACCATTTCCAGTTAAAACAATCACCAAAAATGGATCTCGACTTGACCCAAAACACAATTCATTGTTTTTCTTTTTTCGGCCCGAACAGCCGCATTAACCCAACATTTTCAGACTCGATCCAATCGTGAAATGGCAAAAATTGACCGGAGAAAACTGTCACATGATATACCGTGGTTTCACGGTATAATATAATTAATACTTTTCCTTAAGTTTAGTGTGTCAAAAAGTGTTTTTGTGCTAATTTTTATATAAGTTTCTCTTTGTTTTGCAGGAAATCTGTCCAAAGCTGAATGCGGAGATTTTGAGCGAAGAAATGCAGAAGAGACCACCTACGTAGCTTATGACGGTCCATAGGTGGCAGCGCAGTGCAGCTGAAAGAAGATGGGGAAATCTGACCAAGTGTGGGGTTACGAAGCTTGTGATGGTCCGTCGTGTCTATGACGGTTCGTCCTGCAGGTTCGTCATGAAGTTCAGAGAAGTGATCCCAGTACCCAGATTCCAAGAGTTGAAGTGTTTTGGAATGAAGATCCTCGACGGACCGTTGTGCTTATGACGGTCCGTCATACTTGCCGTCGAGGGAAAAGAAGAGAGAGAAGCAGAAGAAATTGCACAAGTATGGGACGATGGGTCCATGACGGTCCGTTGTGACCACGACGGTCCGTCGCGAGGTCCGTCGACCCAGAGCCGCATTTTTGCAGATTTCCAGCAATTAGAATCCTTGTTTAATTACGTTTATGTTTTTTTTTATAAATAATTCGAAAACCTCGTTTTTGAGGTTAGACGTGTTTGTTTGACATCATATTATCAGACCCTTTGCATTAGTGTTAGATTACTTGGAGTTTGTGAGATTACTTATTACTTTGAGATTCTTGCAAGTGAATTTTGGTGATTAATCAAGCAAACTTTCGGATTTTACTCTTTTCATTGAACTAAGTACATGATGATATCTTATTATAATTATATTTGAATATGTGATTATGACTATGGGTAACTAAACTCCATAACTAGGGTTGTGGGAACCATAGGCAAATAATGAGATAAACCCTAACTAAAATAACAATTCTAGAATAGTGTCTTGCATGTATTAATAATTCTTTCGCTTAGAAGTCTTTTTAACGGATGGCCAACGTTAGAACTCGCCTTAATGCTACTTGCCGGACCAAGGAGGTAGATAATAGGAAAAGAATTATTAACATAGATTTAGTGTATACTATCTAATAGGCTAGTATTGATTGGTACGAGGTAATAACTTAGTCAAATATCGAATACGATGCTTAATATGAGGTAAGGATAAGGGTTAGGATAGCAACACACGTAGCCGGACCAAGGTGCGGAGTGAGATTTTCTAGATGCCGGACCAAGGATTTAGAAATACATAACTTATCACTTTGCATGCAAGATACTAGGAAAGAATTGTTATAGTTAGAATTATCAAGTTATGAACCTGTGGGGAACACGTAAACCCTAGTTACTTTGATTAATTGATTAAAATCCAACATCAAAGTGTTAAGTGTCTCTTTCAAGTTTGTTAATTAATTTTACTCATTTAGAAATAGAAACCCCCTTTTTGTTTTTACTTTCCAAGGAAGTCATTGACCAAACAATAGTAATAACAGGTTGAAGTTAAGTCTAGACTATTTTCCTCGTGGGAACGATCCCAACCTCACTAGTTGGGTTATTTACTTGACACGACCGCTTTACTTCTTTTTCGAGAAGTAAGTTTGAGCGTATCAAATTTTGGCGTCGCTACCGGGGAATCTTGCTTGTAGATTAACTTGAACTTATTACTATAGTTTAGTTGACATTTTCTTGATTTTACTTTGTTTTATTGTTTTTGATTTATTTTCAGAACTATCCTCTTGTATGCCAAATACACGGAGAGAAAGAGAACCCTTGTTTCCCTACGATCACGAGTTAGAGCGTACACTGCGCAATATGAATCAAAACTTGGAATAAATGATGATGATCCGAACCAGAACATCCCAGCTCCGGTTGATGTTCATGGTCAGATGTTACCCATGCTCAGGTGAACATCAAAGAGGGGACAAAATCCGCTCCACGGCCCCAAGCATACTACAGAGGGTATGATAACATAGCAGACTCGGATGGGCCACTTGTCTTGCCCCCTCTACCCACAGGCCACACCTTTGTGGTAACTAGTAGCCTGATGCAAATGCTCACTGCCAGAGGTTTGTTTTCAGGGCTACCTTCTGAGGATCCACATGCCCATATAACTAAGGTAAGGGCAATGTGTAAAAGTTGTGTGGGGAGGCCTGATTTGAATCTAGATGTAATAGGTCTCTGAGTGTTTCCTCTCTCACTGACGGGAGAGGCTGCTATGTGGTTCACTAAGCTCTCATGCAACTCAATCTTCACTTGCAACCAACTAAGGGATGTCTTCTTACCACGCTACTATCCTGTCTCCAAGAAATTAAACCACAAAGACAGAGTGAACAACTTTGTAGCACTACCAGGAGAGTCAGTTAGTAGTTCTTGGGATAGATTCACCTCATTCTTGAGAAGTGTTCCAAATCACCGTATAGATGATGAGTCACTGAAGGAATACTTCTATCGGGGACAAGATGATAACAATAAAGCGGTGTTGGAAACTATAGTAGGTGGATCTTATGGGGAATGCCCTTATGCTGAGATTGCTGAAAAATTAGAGAAAATCTCCCGAAATAACAAAGCTTAGAGTAATAGGAAGTCCGATACAGGGAGAAACACCTTCGCGGAGCTGTCCACTCACAACCCAGCCACAGATGAGATTCGTGAAGAAATGGTTCAGATGAGAACTGAGCTTGGGTTTGTACTAAAACATGTCACTGGGGGTGCAGAAAAGATAAATGCAGTCAACTACTTGGCTAAACCACCACCTCCAACGATGAGTGTTATTATGAGGAGGATTCCTATGCAGTAGTAATGAACAGATGGGGGGTTTCCGACCAAGTGCCCAAGGCTCTAATCAGGAGAATTGGCGCCAAGGTCAAGGGAACCAAGGTGGGAACTATGGTAACTACAATCGTGAGGGTCATTATGTCCGAGATTGAAACTACAATCGCGACAACAACTTCAACAGGGGTAACTATGGTAATAGAAACGACAGGAATGGACCCTATGTTCCTCCTCAAAATCGTGAAGTTACTCCTAGGGATGGTGGAGGTAGTATGTCGCGAGTTGAGGATATGTTGCATAAAATGATGAGGAGGTTCGATGCTAGTGATGAGCACAATAAAGAGTTGAGGAATGATTTAGCGGGTATTGGGAAAAAAGTTGATACACATGCAATATCGATTAAGCAACTTGAGCTACAATTGGCCCAATTATCTACAACTGTGAACACACGGCAACTGGGCACTCTTCCTAGCAACACTGTCAAAATCTGAAAAAATGATGGACATTGTATGGCAATTACTACTCTCGCGGTGGCAAGCAAACCATTGACCCACCTATGCCATCTAATGAGAAAAAGGTGACAAAAGATACTGATAAAGTGGTAGATGTTGATGCTGAATTAGAGGATAACACTGAGAAAGATGCTGAAGTGCCTAAAAAGGTAATTCCTATGCCTAGGCCACCACCCCCATTTCCTCAAAGATTATTGAAAAAAACCGAGGATGGCAAATATCGGCGTTTTATAACAATGTTAAAGCAACTTTCTATCAATGTCCCTTTGGTAGAAGCTTTAGAACAAATGCCCGGTTACGCCAAGTTTATGAAAGATCTGGTCACAAAGAAAAGATCGGTCACTTTTGAGGATGATGATAGAATGCAGCATTGTAGTGCTATTGCTACAAGATCTCTGGTCAAAAGAAAGAAGATCCGGGTGCGTTCACTATTCCTTGTACAATCGGGCTATTACATTTTGCGAAAGCATTATGTGATCTGGGGGCAAGCATAAATCTCATGCCCCTCTCGATTTACAAGAAGTTGGGTTTGGGTGACCCAAAGCCCACTGCGATGCGGCTACTGATGGCTGATCGAACAGTAAAAAGGCCTATAGGGATACTCCACGATGTGCTAGTAAAAGTGGAGTCATTCATATTTCCAGCAGATTTTGTTATTCTTGATTGCGAAGTCGATTTTGAAGTGCCCATTATTCTTGGGAGGCCATTCCTTGCTACGGGAAGAGCCTTAGTAGACATGGAAAAGGGGCAGATGAAATTTCGGTTGAACAATGAGGAAGTGACCTTTAATATTTGTAGGTCCATGAGGCAGAGTGGTGAGCTCCAATCGGCATCTGCTATATCCTACAACATGGGTGAGACATCTGAGACACAAATAGAAGAACGTCTAGGTGTAGAAGCATTAGCGGCAGTGATAATGAACTTTGATAGCGATTGCATTGAAGAGTATGAGTCATTAGTCGCGGCTCTTGACCGAGGTGATGTTCGGTTTAAACCGAAGAAATTTGAGCTTGATATGAAGAATCGCGAGTCCCCACCCGCGAAACCATCTATAGAGGAGGCTCCAAAATTAGAACTAAAAGCTCTCCCACCTCATCTCAGGTATGAATTCTTAGGTTATGGTGACACTTTGCCGGTAATCATTGCATCAGACCTGGATGAACAACAAGTTCAGAGTTTAGTAAAGGTACTAAAAAGGTTCAAAAGAGCTATTGGGTGGACTATTGCGGACATTATTGGGATCCCTCCTGGTATTTGCTATCATAAAATCCAACTCATGCCTGATCATAAGCCGAGTATTGAGCACCAGAGACGCTTGAATCCTCCTATGCAAGAGGTTGTGAAGAAGGAAATCATTAAGTGGTTGGATGCCAGAGTAATCTATCCAATCGCCGATAGTAGTTGGTATGCCCGGTTCAGTGTGTACCTAAGAAAGGGGGAATGACTGTGGTCCCCAACAAAAAAAATGAACTTGTTCCAATGAGACCGGTTACTGGATGGAGGGTGTGTATGGATTACCGTAAACTAAACTCATGGACTGAAAAAGACCATTTTCCTATGCCCTTCATGGATCAGATGTTGGATAGACTTGCCGGAAAAGGGTGGTATTGTTTTCTTGATGGGTATTCGGGGTATAATCAGATTTCTATTGCACCAGAAGATCAAGAGAAAACCACTTTCACTTGTCCATATGGGACCTTTGCGTTCAGAAGAATGTCGTTTGGGTTGTGCAATGCACCCGCAACATTTCAGAGATGTATGATGTCGATATTTTCTGACATGGTGGAGGATACTATAGAAGTTTTTATGGATGATTTTTCTGTGGTTGGTGATTCATTCGAGCGGTGTTTGACCAATTTATCTGAGGTCCTTAAGAGATGTGAAGACTGCAATTTAGTACTAAACTGGGAAAAGTGTCATTTCATGGTGAAAGAGGGTATTGTGTTGGGTCATCGCATTTCAGAAAAGGGCATAGAGGTTGATCGAGCTAAAGTCGAGGTAATAGAGAGACTTCCCCACCGATCTCTGTGAAAGGTGTGAGAAGCTTTCTTGGGCATGCAGGTTTTTACCGGAGATTCATCAAAGACTTTTCAAAGATTGCACACCCATTGTGCAAACTGCTGGAGAAAGATTGTAAATTTTGTTTTGATGAATCCTGTCTTAAAGCATTCGGTGAGCTAAAAGAAAAGTTAGTGTCTGCGCCTATCATTATTTCTCCGGATTGGAACAGTCCATTTGAGGTGATGTGCGATGCTAGTGGGGTGGCTCTTGGTGTAGTATTGGGACAGAGAAAAAACAAAATCCTTCACCCCATTTACTATGCTAGTAAAGCCCTAAATGAAGCTCAGAAGAACTACACAGTGACTGAGCAAGAACTCCTTGCAGTAGTCTTTGCTTTTGAGAAATTTCGCTCCTATTTGCTAGGTACTAGAGTTATAGTGCATACTGACCACTCAGCATTGAGATATTTGATGGCGAAGAAGGATGCGAAACCTAGGCTGATTCGTTGGGTATTACTGCTACAAGAATTTGACTTTGAAGTGATGGATAGAAAAGGAACTGAAAATCAAGTTGCTGATCACTTGTCTCGTCTAGAGGATGAAGCTATGAGAGAGTTAGGGGATAAGACTGACATTGATGATACTTTCCCCGATGAACATGTATTGGCTGCTTCACAAGACTTGATCCATGGTTCGCAGATTTTGCGAACTATCTAGCTAGTGATATTGTTCCATCAAACTTGTCCTTTCATCAAAGGAAAAAGTTCATGTACGATGTGAAGAAAGTTCTTTGGGATGAACCATACTTGTATAGGAGTTGTGCCGACGGGCTTATTCGGCGTTGTGCCAGAATGTGAAATGTTGAGTGTGTTGGAGGCATGCCATTCCTCACCCGTTGGGGACATCACAGTGGTATCCGAACCGCTCATAAGATATTACAATGTGGTTACTATTGGCCAACTCTTCATCAAGATGCTCATGGGTTTGCTAAAGCATGTGACAGATGCCAACGAGATGGTGGTATTTCAAGAAAGCAAGAGCTCCCTCTAAACCCCATTCTTGTGATTGAGTTATTTGATGTTTGGGGTATTGACTTTATGGGCCCTTTCGTGAGTTCTCATGGAATGAAGTACATTCTAGTAGCAGTTGATTATGTATCTAAATGGGTCGAAGCCATAGCCCTCGCAAACAATGAAGGGAAGAGTGTCACTGCATTCTTGAAAAAGAATATATTCTCTCGTTTTGGCACCCCAAGGGCCATTATTAGTGATGGGGGCTCCCACTTCTGCAACAGATTGTTCAAGGGGTTATTGGAGAAATACGGGGTTCGCCATAATGTGGCCACTCCTTACCACCCTCAAACTAGTGGGCAAGTTGAAGTGTCTAATCGGGAAATAAAACAGATATTGTCAAAAACAGTGAATGCTAGTAGAACGGATTGGTCAAGGAGGCTTGATGATGCTCTTTGGGCCTACCGGACAGCATATAAGACTCCCATAGGTATGTCTCCATACCAACTTGTATAGGAAAGCTTGTCATCTTCCGGTTGAGTTAGAGCATACAGCCATGTGGGCTATGAAGAAGTTAAAATGGATTGGAGCGAAGCTGCAGAGCAACGGTTAAATGGGTTGAATGAACTCGATGAATTTCGCCTAAAAGCCTATGAAAGCTC
The DNA here is from genome assembly GCA_027705065.1 of Solanum peruvianum. Classification (NCBI taxonomy): domain Eukaryota; kingdom Viridiplantae; phylum Streptophyta; class Magnoliopsida; order Solanales; family Solanaceae; genus Solanum; species Solanum peruvianum. Next base: position 9,098 of record JAKWJD010001515.1, on the reverse strand, counting down.
AGCACTATACAAAGAAAAGATGAAGAAGTACCATGACAACAAAATTGAAAAGCGAGAGTTTATGGTCGGGGATTTGGTGCTTATTCAATTCCAGGTTGCGCTTGTTTCCGGGCGCTCAAGTCCAAATGGACTGGTCCTTACTTGGTTACCCAACTATTCCCTCATGGAGCAGTTGAGTTGGAAACTAAGGAGGGTGTGCGGTTCAAGGTGATGGACAGCGCACATAAAAATCTATTTCGGGCATGCTGAATCGGCAAATGAAGTGATCGAGGCATACCATCTTGATGAAGTCTGAGTAATCAAGTGTCCCCAGTCGTGCCGCGACATTAAATCAGGCGCTTGTTGGGAGGCAACCCAATACTTATCGTCTTTTTAGTAATGGTAGCATTTTTATACTAATGGGTTTTTAAATTTGCAGGCACATCACCAGGAAATTCTGCAGAAAATTACTCTGCAGCAGTCACTGACGGACACATCGACGGACCGTTGCGCCTGCGACGGACCGTCGTATGCATCCGTCGTACCAGGTACGTTTTTCTGTTATTTTGAAACTAGGGCACACACGACAGAACCAACGACGGGTCGTCACAACTGCGACGGACCGTCGTCGGGGAACCGTCGCGTGATTAATGAGTTATACCCGACCCGACCCGGCTGGACCCTTTTTCAAAATCAGACCGTTTAAACCCCCCAACCCCTCATTTCACCCCATTCATTCATTATTCCTCTCATCTCCCCTTTTTTCAACTTCCACATTCCCTCCCACCGATCATTGCCCCCTAAGATTCTCCAAGCCTAAAGTTATCATCTACTAGTCGGAGCTGCTGCTGTGGTGTCTACTTTGCAACTGAGTAATTGTCCATTTGTTTTTCTCCATTTCTAAGGTATGTGTCTCTAAATTTATACTCATTTATCTTGCCTTTTGTTTACTAGTTAGTATTAAGCTTAGTTCCTCGTCGTATGTTGTTTACTTTAGACGATTCTGTCTAACCTAGGTTACAAATGTTCGAAATTGCCATGTTTACCACCCTAGACATAGGTGCTTTTGCATTGCTAGTTTCCTAGGTAGTTGGGTTAGAGACATGTAGGTCCAAACACACTACAAGGTTGATGTGGGTTCATCGGGGATGCTTAGGGTACCCTCACTTCTGTTACTGTTATTCAGAACGAGACCCCGATGACGGACCGTCGTACCCACGACGGACCGTCGTAGGGTCCGTTGCAAAAGCCCTAGCACCCTGTCCCGATGGAAACATGTGATGGATCGATGTACTCACGATGGTCCGTCCCGCACAACCGTTTTGGTTGTCAGAGACCCTGTTTCTAAGGGTCTCTCATTTTTTCCCAAGTGTTCCCCAACGGAAACATGTGACGGACCGTCGTACCCACGACGGGCCGTCCTGCATGACCGTCATGACGGTCAGAGACCCCTCTCCTAAGGGTCTCCATATTTTTTCTCAAGTGTCCTACGACGGACATCTACGACGGACCGTTGTACCTGTGACGGGTCATCCGCACATACTGTCATGCTAGTCAGAGAGACTCCTTCAGGGTTCTCTATATATACATAGTCTAAGTAAAACACGACGGACCTCACGACGGTCCGTCATAGTCACGACGAGCCGTCACCAGGCCCGTCGTGTGTTACTGTTTCTATAGCAATGACATACTATTTTCAATGCTTTATTTCGTATGGTTTCGCTTGTCTTGTTTGCCACTACTCGTACTAATATTGATCCTTTGTAGGTACTATGTACTATGGCACCCAAGCAAGACCGAATCTACACACGTGGCGATCAAAGTTCTCGCCCCGTCTGCCCGCATGGTCATGGGCTCTGATGATGAGCGTGACCCTGAGTATGTGCCCCCAGGAACTTCCACACCTTCCCGTGCTGCACGTGCTCCCAGAGCCACACCCAAAAAGGTGGCGTCCGGCGTAGTCACTGCCTCCCAGTCTGATGAGGAGCGCACACTGACCGGCACACCCTCTGGGTCAGCAACAAATGACGAAATAGCGTCTGGCTCCTTGGGAGTATCATGGTCCGAGGAAGCCTCTGCTTCTGCTGAGGTTCCCGCACCCGCCATCGCTGCAGCGTCGGCCTCGTCTGATGAGGCTGACAGTTCAGACTCTACATCCGGCTCACCAGCTCAGGTCCCCACTCCAGCCACTGACCAGCACAAACGGTGGTGTGTCGACGGGCAGTTTCAAGTTTACTCCGACGCCAAGTTCCTGACTGATAAAGGAGTGATGACTCGAAAACTCACTTTGGAGCGGCGGGTACTTACAGGGAGTCTCCCGACGATGCCTGAGATCAACAACCTCTTCACCTGGCATCGCTTGGAGTGGACAGCACGTCCGTTGGGATGATACAGCGAAAAGATGGTCCGAGAGTTCTATGCATCTTACGTAGCGACTCTCCGATCACAGATCGATAGGCGGGCTGCCCCGCTTAAACAGGACCCATTAGAGCAGGTCCGAGTTGGGGCGTACAGGTTGACATTTCCCTGCCCGCCATCCGCCGATTTCTATAAGGCAAGAGTGTTGATGCTACTTGGACCCCCCTCACTGTCGAGTTTGACTACCGCTGGCAGATAGTAAGGATGGCCATTTCTTGCGCGAGCCATCACTGAGAGAGACCACCAAGAGGTGGATGGCCCTGCACCTGTAAGTAGATGGAGAGGGGCCGATTGGGTGACTAAGCCGAAGGGGGCCATCAAGAAGGCCAACCTCACGTTCACAGCAAAGTTCTTGTGGCTGCTTGTCCGTCACGCCTTTCCCCCCACAGCTACTGATAATATCGTTACCTGGGATCGAGCAGTGTTGATGAAGGCGATGATAGCCGGATTCAAGGTGGACTTCGCATGGCTTCTCCAGGCAGTCATGCACGAGAGGGCATTCAAGGTCACACTACTACCTACCCTTTCCCGTGCATGATCTTTGCCCTTTGCAAGTCCGCAGGTGTGCCCATATGGCACGTAGATTAGCTTAAGACCCCACAGGGCACTGTTGACGTCGGCCTCATCAGAGACGAGGCCAATGAGTTGGATCCAGCAGAGGGCCCTGTCCAGAGCTGCCCCCACTTGCTAATGATCTTGTTCATACGGTAGCCAGGCCCGCACAGCTACACAGGCGTCCATTGACACTACCCCGGTCGAGTCTATCCCGGGTAGTAGCACAGCCCCGAGCTCCTCTCGCACAGCCCCTCTACCGGCACTGGTCCCACTTGCTAGGGTCCAAAAATTAGAGGCACAAATGGCCGCTCTTCTGCATCATATCCAGCCGTGGATGCAGAAGTCGATTATTGAGTCCGAAGAGCGCCTAGAGAGGAAAATGAGTGCAGTTTACAGAGCGGAAGATCGCTGAGGTTAACCAGCGCTTGGACGCCTTTGAGTTGAGGGTGCTAGCCCGACCAGCCCCTCCGGTGGATGTGTCGACCCTTCAGGCTGCAGTCGACAGTTTTTGTGCAAATATCGACACGATCTTAGAGGCTAGGGTGCCGGATTCTGAGGCCCCTTCTGTCGAGCCTGCTGAGAACACAGTGTTGGCGGCCCTTTTTGCTACTTCTGACATTCCACCACCTCCCCTCGAGAGAGTGCCAAGAGGCGTAGGGTCGTCGAGCAGAGGATGAGGCGCGCGTACGGAAGAAGGAGCGCCGAGAGATAGAGGCTGCGAGGAGAGCCTCCCTTGCTGAGGAGGAGGCGCACAGATGAGAGCATCAGAGTTAGTGGCTTGGGCGTCTAGCTCCCGCACTGTGGAGATAGCAGGAGGCACTACTGATAGTGCGGTTGTTGCTGAGGACACCACTAAGGGTGTCCAGATTGCAGAGGACGTGGGTTCCGGGGAACCGGACCCACCATCTTGCTGATCGACAGCGCTTTGCGCCACAGGTTTGCTTCACCTACCACTCTAGTATTTAGGTTTTTATGCATTGGGGACAATTGCATGCTTTGTTGTTGGGGGTGGGTAAATGGATAGTGAGTGTTAGGGTGAAGTCTGAATAGCCCAATTCACTATCCTCTTTTGGGGTTTCTTGCCTGTGTTCTTTTTCACCAAAAGAATGATTACTTTTTCTGTTGAACGGCATGTTTATATCTTTTGTGCATAGTTAAGTCTGAAGCCATGATTGCTAAAATGATATCCTGACAAACTGGAAAATGATGCATGACTAGGCATAGTAACTGATCATTGTGGGCTCTAAGCATGACATAGAGTTACACCATTGCATTACCCTAAGTCTTAAATTCGAACTAGGTGTCTGATAAGCTGGTATAGTGATGAGATGTCAAGTGAGTGTGAGGAAAATTTGAATAGTCCACTATTGGTACTGAGCTAGAACTTGCCTTGTTAGTCCTGCTAAAAGTAAGTTGTAATAGACAATTAGGAAAGGATCATAGGCCCTTATTCAATATAGCCCATTTCTAGCCTAAATAAAAGAAACCAAATGAAATTTATCCTTTTTTGATCCAAATAATCTAAGCTTAAAATTAGACCTTTCTTTTTCACCCCAACTGATCTTTTCTGGGAACAATGTGTTGGCCCTGGTCCCTCCTTGGACATGTGCACCTTAGCTTCTGCAAAAGCATAAGTTGAGGGTGGCTAATGCATAAATACCTTCGTTATGGTCCCGACCCAACTTTGGGTATTGTGTACCTTGACTCATGGCAAAGCCATGAGTTGAGGGTGGCTATTATGAGGATATGCTCTAGAAAGTGGGGTTGAAAGAAGAAAGAGAGAGTCACTTACACAAATGAAAAAAGAAGAGAAAATCGCAAGGTGAAAGAATATGAGAAACTGGGCGAGATAAAATGATAGAAAGTGGAAGGTTTAGCCAATATTTCAAGGAGGGAAAAAAAAGTCACTAAAGTATACAAAAACATACCTTACCTGACCCCGAGCCTATGTTACTAGCTAAAAAAGTCCTATTGTGATCCTAAGGGTTGTATAGAGAACTTAAGGCAGTGAAAATAAGGGCAAGCTTATGGCAAAAGGTATGAATGAGTGTGACTTTGTTCTGAGAGCGAGTGTTGAAAAGTAATCCTTATACTCAAACTGAAATTATTGTGTGAAAAAGGAGGATTTTGTTTTAAAGTGAGGACACTAGTTGCAATACCAGAATTGTTAGCACCTCGGTGAGAAATTGAAGAGGATAGGTGTTAGTGCATGGTGAGTCTGTGTCATGTTCTGATCCCACAAAATTCAAGCCTAATAGTGATAACATGCATAGATTTGATGAGATTAATCGGGATTGATAGCCAAATAATTGCAAAGGATAAAACATGGATACTATTGTACAAAGATTGTGTAGTGAGTCATAGTTCGTCGCTTGAGGACAAACAACGAATTTAAGTTGAGGGTGTTTATATACCGTGGTTTCACGGTATAATTAATACTTTTTCCTTAAGTTTAGTGTGTCCGAAAGTCTTTTTGTGCTAATTTTTATATAAGTTTCTCTTTGTTTTGCAGGAAATCTGTCCAAAGCTGAATGCGGAGATTTTGAGTGAAGAAATGCAGAAGAGACCACCTACGGAGCTTATGACGGTCCGTCGTGCTTGTGACGGTCCGTAGGTGGCAGCGTAGTGCAGCTGCTGAAGGAAGATGGGGAAGTCTGACCAAGTGTGGGGTTACGAAGCTTGTGACGGTCCGTTATGTCTATGACGGTCCGTCCTGCAGGTTCGTCATGAAGTTCAGAGAAGTGATCCCAGTACCAAGATTCCAAGAGTCGAAGTGTTTTGGAACGAAGACCCTCGACGGACAGTTGTGCCTATGACGGTCCATCATACTTGTTGTCGAGGGGAATGAAGAGCAGCAGCAGAAGAAATTGCACAAGTATGGGACGACGGAGTCCATGACGGTCCGTTGTGACCATGACGGTCCGTCGACCCAGCCGCGTTTTGGCAGATTTCCAACAATTAGAATCCTTGTTTAATTAGGTTTTGTTTTTTTATAAATAGTTTGAAAAACCTCGTTTTTGAGGTTAGACACTATTAGGTTTGACATCATATTATCAGACCCTTTGTATTAGTGTTAGATTACTTGGAGATTTTGTGAGATTATTGATTACTTGAGAATTTTGTAAGTGACTTTTGGTGATTAATCAAGCAAACTTTCGGATTTTACTGTTTTCATTGAATGAAGTAAGTACATGAATTCTTATATAATATATTTGAATATTGTGATTATGACTATGGGTAACTAAACTCCATAACTAGGGTTGTGGGAACCATAGGCAAATAATGAGATAAACCCTAACTAAAATTACAATTCTAGAATAGTGTCCTGCATGTATTACTAATTCTTTCGCTTAGAAATCTTTTTAACGGATGATCAATGTTAGAACTCGCCTTAATGCTACTTGCCGGACCAAGGAGGTAGATAATAGGAAAAGAATTATTAACATAGATTTAGTGTATACTATCTAATAGGCTAGTATTGATTGGTACGAGGTAATAACTTAGTCAAATATCGAATATGATGTTTAATATGAGGTAAGGATAAGGGTTAGGATAGCAACACACGTAGCCGGACCAAGGTGCGGAGTGAGATTTTCTAGATGATGGACCAAGGATTTAGAAATACATAACTTATCACTTTGCATGCAAGATACTAGGAAAGAATTGTTATAGTTAGATTTATCAAGTTATGACCTGTGGGGAACACGTAAACCTAGTTACATTGATTATTGATTAAAATCCAACATTCAAAGTTGTTAAGTGTCTCTGTCAAGTTTGTTAATTAATTTTACTCATTTAGAAATAGAAACCCCCCTTATTGTTTTTACTTTCCAAGGAAGTCATTGACCAAACAATAGTAATAGCAGGTTGAAGTTAAGTCTAGACTATTTTCCTCGTGGGAACGATCCCAACCTCACTAGTTGGGTTATTTACTTGACACGACCGCTTTACTTCTTATTCGAGAAGTAAGTTTGAGCGTATCACCACATCCACCATTTCTCTTGCCAGTGAGACCATAAACACTTCCCCTCACACGTCTTTGTCTCCTTGCCGCCTCCGTTTGTCGTATAGATCGTCTAAAGAAAATGAAAGAAAAAAATGGTTGAGCAGGGATGGTTATGCTTGAAAAACTAAGTGGGTGGAGTGAAGAAGAAGGTTTTTTTGATTTTTTTTTCTTTTCTTGATTAATTATTGTATTCTTTTATATTTTAATAATTTTTAATTTTAAATATGGTGCTCAGTTGCTTTTACAGGCGTGTATTCACTCTCTAGCCAACTTAGACATCCAATATCACATAAGCTTGGTCAATGGTCAGAGGAATTTATTAAATTGTGTTTTATTGAGTCCAAGGGTCTAGATGACAAAAGGGTAAGTAGAAGGGTTCACAATACAAACGCATACAAGTATAAGGTTAACCAGACCATTCCGCCTTAGAAGTTTAACCAACTTCTCTTTGAGTATTTTTCGTAGTTCCATATTTTTCATACATCATTTTGATTCTACTTTATGGTAGACTTATACGTTTCACAAGTTGAAATTTCTTTCGGTAAAATTTATATAGTATCATAAAAAGTGTTAACAAGTGTCTGCACACCTCGTAATTTATATTTAGAATGAAGTAATGTAGTAGTTAAATATAAGTGAGGAATAGGAAAAAAATATTTTGAAACTTTTCAATCCCACCTTCAATTGAAACTCTAAATTTATCTATTTTTTATATTTAGAAAATTGAATTGAAAAAGCACAATATTTATTTATACTGATGAAATAGTAGGATAATAAATTCTAAAAAATATGGTTGTAGCATCATAAAAAAGTCTTAAAAATTATAATAGTTCTTTAGTTTCTTCCCAATCTTCATCACAAATTCTATCTAATGGTCAGCATTATGAGCATTAAACACCATTTTTATGGTCTTTTATTTTATAAGCAACTGAAAGCATTTCGTAAAAAGAATTCCACCTTGTTTTAATATGCCGTGGATTTTTCTAGGTGATAATTCACATAGTAAACAACGTTCATTAAATTCTCTAATTCTAGCAGCTTTTTTAGTATGAAAAATTCAGGCAACGACATATTCAATTTTTATGCAACCACAATCAAATAATTAATACCATCTTGTACAACTAAATTTAATATATGTGCAACATATCTACATAAAAAAACATTAATGTCAATTGGACATAATCTAACTTTCAACATCCTAGCAGCGTTTGTATTATTAGATGCATTATCTAATGCACAAACATTACTTTATCTATAAGCATGTAATAATCTAAAACATTTAAAATATCTGAAGCTAAATATGCACCGGTTTTTTTCTCTACACATTCTTTATAACTTAAGATTCTTTTTAGCAAATTCAATTCTGATCAATCCAATGTGCTGTAACAATTAAATAATCATGTCTATTAACAGTACGACCCATGTTCAAAGTTATAGACGTTCTACTATCTATTATGTTAAATATACAACAGAGAAATTGACAATGTTATCGTGATATTCAAAAAAGTATCAGATTTAACCTCTATAAGCATGATTATAAGATTGTTGAATATATTCAATAAAATTGGAGAAGAAAGTCTGCTGAGATGGAAACAGCTACCCCACAAATCTCCAAGAAGCCTCGAAAAAAAAGAGAATGACAAGTACAAAAAAATCCAGGCATAACCTACAAAAAATTTGTAGAAGCAAGGGGTGGGACCAAACCATACGGTACTCAGCAAGTACACCTCTAAACACAATCTAAGGGGATGAAATACGGGTACTCCTGCCACCCCCAACCGAACCTCCACAACTACAACCTGCATTAAAATCTACCCAACCTAACAGCTCACAGCTTACATAGCACGTAGCTCAACAACAACACCTAGCCAAATTACTTATCCACAACAACAACACTTTATCAAATTACATATCCTCAACAACAATACTTCAACAAATTATATATCCGCATTAACAACTTCATTATTGATCAATCACAAGTTTCACAGAGAGGCAATCAGAAGATCAACAGAACACGATACCAAGTTCACTAATGATAAGTATGTGCAATGCAATGGAATGCAATGTCAAGTATAGTGATGCATGTCTGACCCAGTGATACACACCCGCTGTCTCTCAGTCCGGGACCCATGGGGGACAT
>JAKWJD010001514.1:0-42045 GCA_027705065.1 Solanum peruvianum | reverse complement strand
TAGTAATATATTTTCATGGGCTTGGGAGATATAGGTGGTGGAGCTGAGGGATGTTTAGGGTATGGAGTATGAGGATATGGGATGGAGGTGGGTTTGTTCCTTGGTACCTCAAAGGGGTCTTGGTTCCATGACACATCATTACCGAACCTGTTTTCTTCCGATTTTAAGCTATTCCACCAAATTGCAGGGCTTTGTTAGTGGATTGCAAGGCCTCCAGGTTGATGATAGTTCGACTTTAAATGCCTTCCTCTATTATTTCGCATAATTTGATGATTTCAGCAAAACTCATTTCAGCCACCAGCATCATTCTGTCATAATATTTTGGCTCTTGGGCACGGATGAAGTAGTCTTTCATCTGGGATTCCTCCATGGGAGGTATTGCCCTAGCCACCTCAAACCTCGATCTTATGGCGTAGTCTCTGAATGATTCGCTAGGCTTCTTCTTTAGGTTTTGAATGTAGAAACAGTCAGGTGCATTTTCTACATTAAAACTAAACATGTTCATGAAGTCTGTTGCCAGGTCCAACCAATCAACCCATTTTCAAGGGTCTTGCTCAATATACCATTATAGGGCCTCCCCAGTAAGACTCCTTATAAACAACTTCATGAGTATCTTTTTGTCTCTCCCAACCCCTATAAGTTTGTCACAATACATTTGTAGGTGGGATTTGGGATCCCCAATGCCATTAAACATCTCGAACTACAGAAGCTTGTATCCTTTAGGCAGTTCTACATCAGGGTGCAATGCTCAAATTCTCGTCCATATGTTGCACCTTGTTGGTCAAGCTATCTGATCTCCTGGTCAGGTTTTTTTTTAATTTATCATAATGACCTTTTGGTGGTGATTTGAGTCATGGAGGTCCTGGGTCACAAGTTTGGTTTTCACATTTATGGGATTGAGGTTGTTATTTCCAAGAGTATGTGAAGGGCATGTATTTGGAGTTGCTTCTACGAGGATTGGCTTGGTTTTCTGCTGGTAATGTTTAAAAGGAATTTGGGTGTTTTTGGCATGAAGTAGTGGAAAAATATTTGGATAAGTGGGTTTTGGTTGGGATATAGTGATCGTAGTACTGTTTGGCATGGTTGTTTGGTTAGTGTGACGAGGATTGACTATATTTTTTACAAATTGGGTTCCAAGAGAGATATACAACTTGACAAAACCGTGCATATGCACTACCTTTTCTTCCAACTCCAAAATCTTGCACTCAAGTCTTAGGACAAGATCACTTGGAAGTTGTCCTCACTCAGAAGTTTCTAACCTTTCGTTGGTGCTGTTGTTGTCAACCATTTTACCCTTGTCTTTGTAGCTTGCTCCTTGAGAAGGAGGAGAAGTGGGGTGTCCATTTTGATCGTGTATGTTCTAGAATAAAGGACAAATCAAGGAATGGGAAAAAAATAGTCAATAGAAAATGATATTAGGGGATTAGGATAGAATATAATAATGACAAGACGTTGTTTGAGATAAATGCCATAAATTAATGGGACCTTGTTGAGCTAGAGGTAGTCCTAAGATGACAGATAATTCATGCATAATAATTAATTCAAATCTTATTTGTGAATTGGAGTTTAGAGTTAGATAAATAAAATGAATTTCATTTATTGAAATTTATTACATCAAACTAAAGCGAAACTATAAATGAGCTAAAGGAATAGGGATAACATATGGGAATAAAGACTAAACAAAACTTCAATTTTTCTGGTATCGAATGTTAGGCAGAATCGGCTCCCTCATTTTCAGGTGACATAATAATTGGTGTTGAGAAGGTTGTGAACCCATCTTCTTTCCATTTCATCGCCAAAACCCGGAAGACCTTCTTCACTTAAATCTGCAAGATCTGCGTCCTCTAGCAGCCACACGTAATATTCAGGTGTGCAGAAGGGTCGATGCTCTTGAACATCTATATACCACCTTTTCCCATCTTCGTAGTATGGTGTTCACTTGACGTATTCTCCCCCAAAGTCATACCCATGGTGGCCCACATGGGATCGTAGAGGTATCATTTGGATTTGTACGAATTGTCGAAGGACTCGGAGTGGTGCGTATGATTGCAGACCATTCAAGCTAATAATCTCGATAAAGTAAAGCTCATTAACCCTTATAAAGGCACTCCGAGGCTTTAACCAATAACACTTCCATTGGATTTCAATGGCTGAACGCTCCCTTAGGTACATGAATCAGTCCTCCGTTCCCACGGGGGAAATAAAATATATCATCCTTAAAGGATTATTGATAATTATGTTCCTCATGGTCGCTTCGACAATGTCTACCTTATTAGACCTTTAGTAGAAGTGTGCAATAGACCATAGTTGCATCAAAAAGTAACACCCTTCAAATTACCTCTTGCCTTTGGTGGACGTAATCAACGCTCTTTGAATTTCCGCAAGTAGCATGGGGACTATGGTATTCAAACCTCAAGCCAACATATGGACCACAGAACATAAGCTACTGTGGATTTTTCCTCTTTCCCTAGGGAAAACCAATGAGCCTAATAATGCGACCGCGAATACATTAATTCAATATTTTTCCCATTTTGCAGGAGACCAAGAAAATTCTCTGAATATTTTTATGGCATTCCTTGTCTCGAAAACGTGAGTACAAGAACTCTAAAGAAATCCACCCTCTTTCAGACAATGTAAACTCGGATCATGACGCATGCCTATTTGCTTCAAAAAGGACCTTGGCATTGACTGGTGTGGCACAATCATTTTCCGTTATTTGTAAGAGAGACCCAGAAACCCACCTATCTCCTAAATGTTGGGGTTAATTCAAAGTCCTTGAATTTGAAAACTAACCTCTCAGATTCCAAAATTTCAAAAATGTCTTGATCAAGTAACAGTCTGACTCAACGGAGATCAATGTGGTAAAGCCAAAAGAATGATGCAAATAAAAGGAAAGAGGGTATGGGATTAAACATGTAAGTAAACAAATAGGGAAAGAGAAAGTGTGAAACATACCAAAAAACAAATAAGGAGAGGGAAGGGGGTGGAACATGGAAAGTAGACATTAAATAAGGAACAAAATAATAACTTAACATGGTAATCACCTAAACAAATAACGACATAACTAAATAAAGTATCACCACATAAATAAGCATGAAACACGTAATGGTAAGAGCGTATTATCTCCAGCAGAGTCTTTCATTCTGTCACACCCATATTTTCACAAAAACGGGTTTGGATGCACGAACCTAAAAAAATATTTTTGATTTGAAGATTTGTCACCTAACGAATTAAGGCGCGTTAGGACATCTATATAATCTAATTAAGTCTAAAAAAAAGTCAACGAGTCAAAGATCGGGGTAATATTTTCAAATTACCTCGAGGAAAGGTTTTAGGAATCTCTCGAGGTCTACAAATATGGGTCGCGGTTGTATCTCATACAATTTATGTGGAGGTTACAAGTAACAAACAACTCACTTCATTATTTAGTTATTAAATTAATCCTACTAAGCATAACAAATATAAAATCATTAACCTCACATTATTCTAATTGTTAAGGTAAGCATGCAAGGCTAGATTAGAAATGATAAACAATCAACACTATTTTATTTATTTTTATTGTTCAGTTAATTAAGCATACAAACACTAAATGATAATATTAACAATTAGAGTAACTTTATTATTTAATTAGTTGAACATGCAACACTATGTGACAACAAATATAAACAATTAATATATCACTTATTTTTATTACTAATAAAGCATTTAAAGCTATGTGATAAAATAATAAACACGACAACTATTGAAGCAAAGATAAAAGGACAAGCAAGGAGATAGAAAATAGACAAATAGATAAACAAACAATATTATATGTTACATAAGTTACCCTATATAAAAACAAATAAATTAGAACAAATAAAAGATAAAAGGTCATGGAGAAGGAATATGGCAGCAACTATTTCATTTATTTAACTACTGTAATTAATTAATATCCTATGAACATGATTTCTAGATTTTTGAAAAGTCCCAATATTACAAAGCACCTATAGGCATGATATACTAAAATAAATAAAATCAAATCTACAACCAATAGAAATGGTTCATAATTACTATTAGTCAATTTCTGAATTTTAACAATGTTAGCATGTTATTCATGACTCTACAAGTTTAAGGTCATAGCAAGTTTAATCGCATATTCATACTATGTTACTACTAATCTAACAAAGTTACCACCATTTTTTATTTTAAGTCAATTACTAATATATATTCCAATACATTCCTAACACATATTTTAGCCACATTGACATATTTAAAACCCACACGTATTAGAACAAAAAGAAAATTAAAAGAAATATTTAGCGCGGTAGTTCCCTCCCCCCTTACATGATCCCCCAAATTTTCATATAATTACTAAAGTTAGAGTTTATACACATTACAAATCAAAAAAAATATACGACTTAAAATAAATAATAAATAATCTCAAGGCGACTTTTACATTGAACTTCAAGTTTAGAACCTGTTAAAGAAAGCAATACACTACACACAGGATAATATTTATTTAGACAAGATAAGACATACAACATTTAGTAAACAAAAAATAAAATATATAAAAAAGTAGAAAACAAAATTTCATAAATATATGGATGCAAAATAATACAAATGTTAATTAAGAATACTATCGGTTAAGTTTGCAAAAATATCAGCAATGAAGATCCACACTTGATCAAATGACAGAATGAACACAGTGAAATAGAAAGTATAGAGAAGAACCTTAAAGTCTACCGAATTGCTGAATAATTTATTTTTATTAGAACAGAGAGAGACCAATATTTTGGTATCTTCAGCACGTAACCAATGTGAGGCTGTCCGTTCAAATAATGAATGGAAGGGGGCCTTATATAGTCACTAGGAAACGAACAAATAAGGAACAAGGATCTAATTGATTCAAATTAAAAAAATATTTAAAAGGAAGAAATTGGTTCAAAGCACCAGGTAAGGATACAAATAACAATTCAAAATTTGTTAAGGTATGATTCGGCCAACAATTACAAAGAATAGATTATCAAAGGAGACAAACTGTATTTAATTTAAGGAAAACCGATCCCTCCTTGTTTAACCCAAGCGATCCGCATAATACACACACATTTCATCAATTTTGCCAAAAATAAGAAATTATCCAGTAAGCATCAAATAATGAACGTAACTACATTGAGTAGGATATTACAAGCAATCATAAAATTACCAAATAAATAGGTACGAGAATTATCACAGAACTTTATTTTGGGTATACTATAGCCAGCGATAATGATTATAAGATTAATCATCATTGAACTTAGGAGATAGAGTAAACATAAAAGTTCATTAGCAGCAATAAGAATATAAAAAAATAAGACTAAATGCACGAGAATACCATCATGTTTTGAACTAATAACAATGAACAAATTTCAACAGATTAACATACTTTAAGCAAGATTTATGTCGATTTTCACATAAACATACATGAAACTTTCATTTAAAAAAATGAAATCAGACTGCAGGTAAAAGAAAAGAATAAACATTCTAAAAAGGGAGAAAAGAGATCTGGCCTTTGAGAAACTCGAATTTTCCAAAAGGCCTCGCCAGAGAACACTACTTTATTATTGTTGGAGCGTTGCTGCTATTGTTGTCGCCATAAAAGAGAAGGTAGGTACAAAGGGAGACGGTGTTTCACCGGAGCAAGGCGAGAGGAGGGGCGGAGAGACAGAAGGAAGGCGAGGAGAAGAGGGGGAAACAAACAAGAGAGAATGGCTGAGGGAGTGGTGGGAGAGAGGTGTCGCCGGGCTGCTGCTTCGTTAGAGATTGGTGGGCAAACAAGGTTGACTTAGTAGCCGATTTTGTCCAACCGAAGAGAGATGTAAGTGGAATGAATTGAGATGGTGTAGAGTTGAAAAATGGTACGACCGAGACTTTGGTATTAAGTCGCATATATATCTCTTGTTATACGAGAATCAGGTCGTGTGTATGTTCTAGATTCAAGAGCAAATGAAACTCTTAAAATGAAACAATAGTAAGATACTTGAAAGGGCACAATATCGTCTTGAATGGATAAGACTAGAGTAGAAATAAGAGAGAGATAGGGAAGAGAGAGGAGTGTGATAGAGAAGTGAGTAGAGCATGATAACCTTCAAATTCTAAAATGACTACACGTCCTTTTGTAAGCCGAACAAGACTAAACATAGTTTTAAGGCGGACGAGCCTAAATGTCCGATAAGGCATACGAGCCTAAATATTGCATTGTAAGGAAGACGAGCCTAAATGCCTCATTGTAAGGGGAACGAGCCTAACATCCTATTGTAAGGCGGACGATCCTAGATGTCGCATTGTAAGGAGGACGAGCCTAACATCCGATTGTATTTTAGACGATCCTAAATATTGTATTGTAAGGTCGACGAACCTAGTTTCCTATTATATGGCGGATGAGCCTAAATGTCTTATTGTAAGGTCGACGAACCTAGATGTTCCATTATAAGGAGGACGAGCATAAATGTCGTATTGTAAGGCAGACGAGCTATCGTCATATTATAAGGCAAACGAATCTTGTGTTCTATTATGAGGCGAATGAGCCTAAAAGGCAGCAAATTGCTAATAGCATCTTCAAAATAGTCTGAGTGGCAGCTTGAGTGGCCCGAGCGATGCGAGTAGCCAAGAATTTGGCAAAATCTTTGTTTGCGACAGACATGTACGCATGGACACATTAATTCAGAGGGTGATTTATATTTTATGTAATATGCACATTTATGACTTGTAATATGACTAAATGAAGTGATTACAGAAAATATTTGAAATAAACAGTCAATGTAAACATAATGCGATTTCTTATATCGACCTTGAATGTTTGCCTTAAGACTATGAAAATGATGTCTTATGTTACAATGTTTAGGTCCATGATACGCAAAATAATTCCTCAAGTTATGAAAATGTTGTCTGCAGTCCATGAGAATGATGCCTTTAGATTATGATACTATCGGAGCATGATAGACAGAAATTAAATCCTTAGGCCATGATATGATATCCGCATGCCATGAAAGATAATGTCTTTAGACTATGATTCCTTAGGAATATAAATAACGAGAAAATAAAGTGTATTTGTAATTCGGTCATATGTTGACCCTTGTGACATGATTTTAATTTGTTCGAGCACATGCAGTTTTATATATGATGCAATTATCGAACATATGCATTTCTCGGGCACAATGCGATTTGGGTCAGAAACAATAATGCAATTCTTCAAGTACCATGCAATCACGGGCACTTGCAGTTTCGGGCACAAGCAATATTGGGCACATAAAATTTGGGGTAAATGTTTTTTCAGGCACATGCAACAGATGATTGTGAGCATAAAGTAACTCAAACATTCGTCTTGTGTAAAAGTTTGAGCATACTTTGTCGAGCTCAATAGTTATGTGTTTATCCTTAAAGTGAGGTTGAAGCTACTTTTTGTATATATATTGCATGTACTTTCTACATTCAAATAAAAGTTCATGAGTTTAAAATAGAGGGGGTTGGATCAGCTCCATCTGGTGTGCTTCATTTAACTAGCCATCCACACCTCTCTGGCGTCTACTTTGAAGACATAGTTACAATAGAAAGAGAGAATGTTTTAAAGATTTTGAAATTATCACTTTGGAAAAGTTAGGAAGAATCCTTGAGCAATCTTTGTTGATGATTTGTACCTTTATTGCTTGTAAATTTTTGAAACCCTCCCAAAAATTCTGCCCCAGGCTTGATTTGCAAAAAATTTGAGACCCTCTTAAAATTCATCCCTAGTTGTACTTTGTGAGACAAAGTGTTGTTGATGGAATTTTTTAGTTCATCTCAAAATTTCTGCCCCAGTATTGAGATGTGCAAGGAGAAAGCTCTGATACAATTTTTGTGATCCTTTAAAAAATTCTGCCCCAGTTACAAATGAAGAGGGAGAGTTAATGAGATTTTAATTATAATAAGACCAAACTCCATAGGAGCGCCAACATATCCCCTCTTACACAAAATCAGGTCTACTTGATTTCCAAATTACAAATGCATAAGCAAACTTTAGATGTTATATCTCTTCGCAGAATAAAAGTTGAAAGGTTTGTGCCATACTTCTTCGTACATTTCTATAAGTATGAGGGATGCGCCAGTCGGTACCCGAGAGATTATGTAGGGTCCTTGCCAATTTGATGAGAATTTACCCTTTTCTTCATCTTTATTTGAGAAAATCAGCTACAAAACTAGTTATCCATGTGAAAAATGTCTGGCGGTAACCTTCTTGTTGAAAGATCTGGCCATTCTATTCTGATAGAGCTGACTATGACAAATGGAGTTAATTCTTCTTCCATATATTAGTTCCAGATTCTTTGCCCGAGCTTGTACCCATTGAGCGTCACTGGACTCTACATCCTGAATAATCCTAATAGACGGTATGTTTACTTCATCAGGTATCAGAGCTTCATTACCATATACTAGAAAGTAAGGTGTGGTCCCAATAGAAGCTCTGATTGTGCTGCGATACCCCATCAATGTGAAGGGTAGCTTTTTATGCAAATGTATTTGATTATCGATCATTTTGCACAGTATACTCTTGATGTTCTTAGTAGTTTTCTCAACAACCCCATTAATTTGTGGTACATATGTTGTACAATTTCGCCCACTGATCTTGACCTTCTCACACGGTGATCTCATAAAATCATTATTTAGGTTGGTTCCATTGTCACTGATGATTGACAGAGGAATCCCGAACGTACAAATAATGTTATTTTTAACAAAATCATCCCCAACCTTCTTTGTCACTGATTTGTGGGAGGTGGCTTCGACCTGCTTGGTGAAGGACTCAATTGCAACAAGGATGACTTTGTGTCCATTAGATGTTGTTATCTCGATGGAGCCAATGACATCCACGCCCCATGCTGCAAATGGCCAAGGTGAACTACATGCATGGAGTTTGTTGGGAGGAACTCGAATCATATATGCATGAGTCTGATATTGGTGGCATTTTTGGACATAGAGAATGCAATCAATCTCCATAGGTAGCCAAAAATATCCCGATCATAGAATTTCTTTGCTAATGTAAAACTGTTAATGAGAGGGACACATTCTCCTACATGTATCTATTAAACTAGCCTGCTAGCCTCTCCAGCTTCGACACATCTTAGCAGTCCCAAGTCAGAGTTCTCCTGTAAAGGATTTTTCCACTTAAAATGATTTGGGTTGCTAAATCCAAATTTTATGCATTAGAAAGTTTGTTGCATCTTCTCGATAATCACCACTCTTCAATATTTTCGAATATCATTGTACCAAGGCTTTCCATCACACTCTTCCTCAACATGGAAACAATAAGCGGGTTTCTCATATATATGGATGCAAGTAAGGTCAATATAATTACGATCAGGATGTAGAATCAAGGAAGATAGTGTGGCTAATGCGTCTGCAAATTCATTTTGGATCCTCGGCACATGTTTAAATTTTGTCTTGATGAACCTTTTGCAGAATCTCTGCACGCAATCCAGGAATGGTAAGAACTTTTGATTATTTGTTGCCCAATAACATCGAACGTGATAAATCAATAGGTCTGAATCCCCTATTATGAGTAATTCTTGGAATTCTAAATCAATAAGCAGTCGGAGACCCTCTATGCAAGCTTCATATTTGGCCATATTATTTGAACAAAGGAATTTGAGTTTCGATGATACCGGATAATGTTGTTCAGTTGACAATATCAAAACAGCTCCAATGCTAGATCCTTTCAATTTTTTCTCTCATCAAATAACATCTTCCATCCATCATACTCCTTAGAAATGTCTTCCCTACAAAAGCTACATCCTCTTACGAAAAGTAGACCTTTAATGGCCTATAATCATCCTCCATGTAATTTTCTTCATATGATCTTTTAATGCATGTGCCTTCACTGCTTTTCTAGGTACATACACTATGTCAAACTCGATCAATAAATCAGACATTTATCCTTTTTAACTGCGGGCATGGGCTTTTGAAAGATACACTTGAGAGGGTCCATCCTTGAAATAATATAATTAGTGTGCAAGGAGATATAATGTCGCAACTTTTGGGCAACCTAGGTTAGAGCACAACAGGTACTCTGCAATAGAGAGTATCGAGCTTCGTATGATGTAAACTTCTTGGTCATGTAATATATGGACTACTTCTTCCTTCCTATTTCATCATTTTGCCCCAAGATGCAACTAAAAGCATTATCCAATTGAAATATGTATAACAGCAATAGCCTACCGGTCTCTGGTGGAATCAACGCAGGAGGGTTAGATAGATAATCTTTGATCCTATCAAATGTATGTTGACAATCGTCTGTCCATTTCACCGAAGCATCCTTCTTTAATAGCTTGAAGATAGGCTAAGAATTGACAGTAGAATGGGCTATGAAGCGGCTATGTAGTTATGTCATCCTAAGAAACTCATTACCTACTTCTTACTCTTTAGCTGGGGAAGGTCACAAATGTCTTTGATCTTTAATGGATCCAATTCTATACATCTACGACTGATGATGAAACCCAAACGCTTTCAATCAGGAACACCAAAGACACATTTTGTTGGATTTAGCTTCATATTATACGTGTGTAGCCAAGCAAAGAACTTTCATATGTCATCGACATTATTTGAACATTCCTTTGACTTGATTATGACGTCATCCACATAAACTTCAATTTCCTTTTGGATCATGTCATGAAACAAATAATTCATTTCCTTCATGTACGTATCCCCAACATTCTTTAACGCAAAAGGCATTACCTTATAATTGTAAACACCACATGTTGTCATGAACCAACATAGTCTTTGTGCATCTCAATTTGATGATAGCCGGAAGAGCAATCCAAAAATGATTGTGTTTAACGCTTAGCACAGTTGTCAATCAGGATGTGTATGTTGGGAAACATAAAGTTATCTTTAGGACTAACCTTGTTGAGTTGCCGATAATTCACATAGACTCTAACCTTGCAATCTTTTTTTAGACACTCGAACGACATTTGCAAGCCAGGTTGGATACAATGTCACTTGAAGGATCCGACATCTAATTGCTCACACTTCTTCATTGATTTTCAAACGCAAGTCACGCTTGTATTTTATAAGTTTCTGCCTCACAGAGGGATATGCTGGATTGGTGGGCAGTCGATGGGCTGCGATTGAAACGCTTAGTTTTGTCATGTTTGCATAAGACCACGCGATAGTCTATGAGAAACTCGGTATACATTTATTAATAGAATTTATAGGATAAACAATAATGCACAAATAAATAAAAGATATTAAATGAATGGGAAAAGAATTATCTTGATTATAAACTCCAGATTTACATGAAATTAGCATTTGAAAGTAGTAGCACCAAAATTGGAATTTAAACTTTTTATTGAAAACCTCCTTTTTTTATCATAAAAAACATGATAGAAAATATCTTTCAGAGCCACTAGATGTGCGACAAGGTCTTCATTGAGTTGAGGTCCAATTGTTGATACTGATCTGTGCCTTCTTGCTTTCTCTAGGGTCCCCTTTCTACACCTCGTTGATCACGACATTGCAAACATTCCGTTCTTTTTTCATCAAAGACAACCCCTTCATGTCTTCTAAAAGCTCATCCATGATGTCACCTATAAAAATTGCTGATCGAAATGATTAATGCAACTATGGTATGGGTTTATTCAATGGATAATAGTACCCATCACTAGGTATATGCCAATCAAACCACTCCTTGGTAGTGTTTTTATATCCTAGGCCAAAAGTGGTGTAGTGACGAACATTTTTCTGTGGTCGACTATCCCTTGCAATTCCGCTCCCAAACCATTCCCAAGCTCAAAACCAAACTAGGCCATCATATCTATGATCTTCTGGATAAATCAAGGTTGCACTTAAATGTTCCCGAAAAAGATCCATTGTATGGTACATCTCACCATCCATATGCTTTGTTCCTTCAATCACGTATACAAGATGTCTTTTTTCTCCTGGACTAAAACCTCTTCATAATCCCACTCAAACTTCAAGCATTTTTGAAGTGTAGATGGAACTGCTCCAGCCATATAAAACCATAGACTACCCAACAATAAGTTATATGATAAGGGAATAAACAAGACTTGGAAAGTTATTGGGAATTTGGCTGGATCAAAGAGCATGTCCATGGTTGTTTCCCCAATATTATCCCTCTGAGAGACATCAAATGTTCTCAGATTCATCTTCCAGTTTTGTATTATTTCACTATCCATACCCAACCTTGTTAACGTGGTTAGGGGGCAAATATTCAAACCTGATCCTGTATCAACTAACACTTTGGTGATCACCTTTCCTTCATACTAAATTGAAATGTACAAACCTTATTATTGGATGTTCCTTCGAAATGAACTCATCTATGTGGAAAGATATTATGACTCAAAAACCTAGCCAACCATTTGGGCGATCTCTCCATGAGTGATACTAGATGGGACATAGGCTTCACCCAGGACCTTCAAAAGGGCATTACGATGAGTTTTAGAAGATTGTAGAAAAGTCAGGATTGATATTTGTACTACTATTAACGCTTGGGATGTTGTAGTCATGGATTTTTTTGTCTCGAAGACCCAGATAGATTCTTCCCTATCCATATATGACCAACTTCCACCATGTTGACCTGGTGTTTTGGAAGACGACAATGCAACATTCGGTGTAGGATCCTTGAGCTGGATGGCCTTTGTATCAATAAACATTTAACCTTATCTTTCAAGGATCTACAAACTTCGGTAGTGTCACCCTTCGTACTAGAATGATAATCATGACCTTGTTAGGGTCGTACCATTTTCCAAGGATATCCACAGGTAATTCAGGGAATGGGGTGACGTAGCCAGCTTACTTCAACCTCTTATAAAGTTGGGCTATGGGTTAAGCAAAAATGGTATAAATTTTTGTAGGTCTTATCTCATATAGAGGTCTGTTTTTGTAATTTCGTGTTTGAATGGGTGGAGGAGTTCGGAAGTATGTTGGTTAGGCATTATAGATAGGATATGCAGCTTGCGGATAATGGGGAGGAGTATTTTTGTAATATGTTGGCATGCGTTGGGGAGATATAGGTGATGGAGTTGAGGGATGTTGAGGGTATGAAGTATGAGGATATGGGGATGGAGGGGGTTTGCTGCCTTGTACCTCAAAAAGGTCTTGGTTCCATGAGCCATCATTACAGAACCTTTTTTCTTTCGATTTTCTGTTATTCCGCCAGATTGGAATGATTTGTTAATTGATTGCAAGGACTCTAGATGATGATAGTCCCACTTTTTATGCCTTCCTCTATTATTTCTCCTAATTTGATGATTTTAGCAAAACTCCTTTCAGTAATCAGCATCATCTTGTTATAATATTGTGTCTCTTGAACCTAGATGAAGTAGTCTTTTATCTGGGATTCCTCCATGGAAGGCTGGCCTTAGCTGCCTCAAACCTTTATCTAATGACATAGTCTATAAAGGATTTGCTAGGTATCTTCTTCAGGTTTTGAAGGTAGAACTAGTCATGTGCATTTTCTACATCAAAACCAAACATGTTCATGAAGTCTGTTGCCAGGTCCACCCACTTAACCCATTTTCGAGGGTCTTTTTCAATATACCATGATAGGGCCTCCTTAGTGAGACTACTCATGAACAACTTCAAGAGTATCTTCTCATCTCTCCCAACCCATACAAGTTTGTCACAATCCATTCATTGGTGGGCTTTGGGATCCCTAGTTCCATTAATCATCTCGAACTATGGAAGCTTGTATCCTCTATTAGTTCTACATAGGGTGCATGCACAAATTCTCGTAGCTCAGCCTTCTTACGCTCATGCTTCATTTCGTATATTGCACCTTGTTGGCCAAGCTATGTAATCTCTCGTTAAGGGTTTTTATCATAATTTCCTTTTTGGTGGGGCTCTAATTTATGGAGGTCGAGGGTCACAAGATCAGTTTCAGCATATACGAGATTGAGTTTGTTATTTCCAAGAGTATATTAAGGGTTTCCATTTGGAGTTGTTTTGGGGAGGGTTTACTTGGTTTGCTGGTAGTAATAGTGAAAATATATTTGGTTGTTTTGGGCTTGAAGTGGTGGAATGATATTTTGATGAGTGGCTTCGGGTCGGGATATATTGACTAGAGGATTGGTTGGCATGGTTGTTTGGTTAGTTTGACGAGGATTATCTACATTTTCTCCAAACTAAGTTCTAAAAGAGATATAGAACTTGTCCAAATCGTGCAAATGCAGTACTTCTTTTTCTAACTCCAAAATCTTGAGTCAAGTCTTAGGACAAGATCACTTGGAAAATATCCTCCCTCACAAGTTTATAACCTTTCACTGGTATTGTTGTCATTAACCATTTTACCCTTGTCTTTGTAGCTTGCTTTTGCATGTGGAGGAGAACGGGGGGTCCTTTTTGATCGTATATGTGTCAGAATGAAGAACAGATCAACCTTAGGAATGGGGAACATAATAAGGTCAATAGAAAACGATGTTAGGGATTAGGATAATATGATAATGACAACACGTTGATTTAAATAAACGCCCTAAATGCATGGGACCTCGTTGAGCTGGCGGTAGGCCTAAGATGACATATAAGTGATGCATAATAATTATTTTTCAATTTGAGTTTAGAATTACATAAATAAAACAAATTTAATTTATTATATCAAAGTAAAATGAAACTAGAAATCAGCGAAAGGCTAGGGATAACATATAGGAATAAAGTCTAAAAAAAACTTCAATGATATTGGTTTTCCATGTTTGGCACAACCTGCTGCCTCAGTTTTGGGGTGACATAATAATTGGCGTTGAGAAGGTTGCGAGCCCATCTTCTTTTCCTTTCATCGTCAAAACCATGAATTCCTTCTTCACTCAAATTTATATGATATGCGTCCTCCAGAAGCCACACGTAATATTTAGGTGTGCAGACGGGTCGATGATATTGAACATCAATAGTTACCACCATATGCCATCTTCATAATATGGTGTTCATTGGCAGTATTTCTGGCCCAAAGTCATACCATAGTGGCCCATGTCGGTTCGTAGAGGTATAATTTGGATTTTTCCGAATTATACAAGGACTCGGAGTGATGCTTATGGTTGCACATATTGAAGACAATAATCTCGTTAAAGTAGAGCTCATGACCCCTCATAATGGCACGCTGAGGCTTCAACCAGTAATACTTCCTTTGGATTTTAATGTTTTAGCGCTCCCTTAGAAACATGAAATAGTCCTCTATTCCCACAGGGAAATAAAATATTTTATCCTTAATAGTTGATTGTTAATTTTGTTCCCCATTGTTCCTCGAACAATATCTACCTTATTAGACCTTCAGTAGAAGTGTTTAATAGCACAGAGTTGCAACAGAAAGTTACACCCCTCGAATTACCTCTTGCTTTTATTGCACGTAATCGATGCTCTTTTAACTTTCGCAAGTATCATGGGGACTATGGTATTCCCACTTCAAGCGAACATACGGACCACATAACACAAGAAAGTGTGGATTTTTTCCTCTTTCCCTAGGAAAAAAAAAAGCCTAATAATGCAACGGTGAATGCGTTAACAGGATATCTTTCCCATTTTGCAGGAGAGAAAGAAAATTCTCTGTGAAAGATTTTATGGCTTTCTTATCTCCAAAACATGAGTACAGGAACTCTAAAGAAATCCACACCTTATTCAGATAAAGTAAACTCGGAACATGATGCATGCCCATTTGCTTCAAAAAGGACCTTGGTGTTAGCTTGTGTGGCACAATCATTTCCCATTCTTTTTATATGAGATCCGGAAACCCACCAATATCTTCAAATGTTGGGGTTAGCTCAAAGTCCTTGAATTTGAAAACTCAGGTTCCAAGAATTTCAACAATGCCTTGATCAAGTAACTGTTTCACTCGAAGGAGATTAGAGCGATAAGGCTACCTAGTAGTTCATTTGTCTCTAACTCTCGGTTTCTCTGAATATCTCTCCACCAAACCTTCAAGGTAAGATTAACTTTGACTACCATTTATGTGTTGGGGAAATGAGGGTACGCCACGACTTTCCAAACAAAATAACAATCGATTTCTAAACTCTATTTTGATAAAGTTTGTTTAATTTAACGTCTATGATCACATTGACACATAAATATGCAATTTATCTAAAGGGTTTTGTGGCCCTTTAGACAATAGGGTGGCACTTATTATGTGGATTGACGTCAAAGGTCAATGCACCTAGGGCTTATGCAACATGTATGACCTAACTAGGACTTCTAAGAGTTGGCTTGAAACAGACTTGTAAGAGATTTTATGCGAGGGGTGTCGCCGGGTAGCTGCTTCGTTGGAGAATGGCGAGGAGAGAGGTGGGACTCCGGAAAAGAAAGAGAGGAAAGGGCTCGCCGCTGGCGATTTTCGGTGAAATGAATGGAGAGAGAGAGAGGCCGGCTGGAGAGAGACGGAGAGAGTGAGAATGAATTAGGGTTTGGTGCCTTTAAGATAAAAGTAGGAAAATTTGTAGGTTCAATCCTGTCTGTTGATTCATGTTGATATGAGAGGCCGAGTTTAAAGTATGAGATCAACTATCAAGATTAAAAGATGGGTCCTATGATTTGGGTTTGAATATTGGCCAAAATTGCAATAAAATTTGCTAGAATTGAAATGAACAGGCGACTACTATTGGAGTAATATTGGAATTGGAGTGGCTAGAACTAAAATAAATTGGAATAAAATAGCCTAAGATTTAAATAATTTTGAGAAAAATTTAGGAATTGTTATCCAATTTTAATATTACAAATATTTTTATCCAATTAAAATCACTTAAATTTTTAAAGTATTTGAATAAAATAATTATTTCGAAGTTATTTATAATATTTAAAATATTTTAATAATATTTACAATAATTTGATAAAGTAAGCATACTAAATATAAACTTTTTTATGAAAAATTGATTAAAATTCTAAACTAAAATATTTTTTAAAATAGGAATATAATAGAATAGCATTCCTAAAAATGGTTAAAGGTCAGTCAAAATTGGGTGTCAACAGTGTGTGTGTGTGTGTGTGTATACATATTATATATATATATATATATATAATATATATATATATATATATATATATATATATATATATATATATATATATATATATATATATATATATGTATGTATATTTGCTCTCATGTTTGAACGTTTGATTTGCTGTTCTACGCACTTGTTTATTGAAATAGCCCTATGAACGAGCCTCTTAGTCATTTTATTGAATTTTACCCATTTTTCTAAGATTAATCCTTTTTGTAATTTTTATAAATAATTTATAACTTGAATGAGTGTTATAATTTTAAAATAAATTAATATTATTTAAGTCTTATTCAATAATAAAAAGAAATAAAATGTACTAATCCTAAAAAGGGTTTTTATGAAAAAGAATACTAAAAAAAAATAATAATGACTCAATAACAAAAAGGAAAAGTGCTACGCCTAATTGAAAAGAAAAAAGGAAGTCAGAAGATGTGGTTGTTAGCAGCAGTCACGCAAAAACAAAAAAAAATACTATATTACATAGCGTAACAGGAAAAAAAAAAAAGAGGCAACGTGGCATCGATAAAGAGGAACCATACGTTTGAACCAAATAAAAAATTTGATCTTCTATAGTCGGTAGAATTAACTTATACAATTACTTGTGAAATCTTAACACCAAAGGGTTAAATTATTCAAGTGCTTTTATCAATTAGTTTTAAATTTTGTTAAGATCGTATTTTCTATTAGTGGGTTAATATATGAATAAGGTGTTTATTATGTAATAAATAAGGAAGTTATAATTTTGTTTGCTGTGGGTGAATGGCGGAAAAGGGTTGGTCAAAAGGAAATGTGGTTTAGATGTCATCTGTTTACATACTTTGACTTTGGATTGAATTTTCTTAAATTTTCACATTAAAATTCAAGTTTTGATATCTTAAGGTAGATAATTGAGTATAGAGGGAATTTATTATATGAATACTATTAGAATTAGGATGTTGGAGAAGTTGGAATATAACCTTATGCTTGAAATTTAGAAATATGAGGTTGACATAATAATTGACATCAAAATTTAGGAACTTTATTTTAGGTTTGTGCAAGTTATTGAG
Organism: Solanum peruvianum; assembly: GCA_027705065.1. Lineage (NCBI taxonomy): Eukaryota > Viridiplantae > Streptophyta > Magnoliopsida > Solanales > Solanaceae > Solanum > Solanum peruvianum. The sequence goes on along the minus strand of JAKWJD010001514.1, from coordinate 24,020 downwards.
TCTAGACTTAACCTAAAGTAATATGGGTCTTGTTAGTTTTGTAATCTTTTCGTGATTAAATGTTTGGATAGATTGCATTGGTTTGGAAGCTCAATGAAAAGTGAAGGTTCTGGTGTCATTGTTCGACTATTTGAGGCAAGTGAATTTCTAAATATCGTTAAATGTACGGAATGTGTGTATTTCCTTATAATATATGTTTGTTAGTAATGGGAATTGGCGATGGATCAACTTGTCTATATTAATTGATTCTAATGATGAAAATATAGGCAATGTGATTAATTGTTTGTGTATAATGTATTGAGAAGGGAGAATGGTTTGAACGGCTTGGTGAATCATTGTTGATGTTGTATCTTTGTTGTGTTGTTATGAATTGTGCATTATAATGCAAATGGTCATCTCCTCATTATTTATGTGAAATATGTCATTTGCATTGACATTGAGACATTATGGTGATAAACGTTATGTGATAACTTATCGCGCGCCGCAATGGATATTATATTTCAAGGGATGTATCGCACTCCGCAATGGTAACAATTATAAAGTATCATATCGCACGGTGCAATTGATGCATAGATATATATGTCCCATCATGGGTCCCGGATTCAGAGACAACGAGTGTATATCTTTAGGGCAGACATGCATCACTATACTTGATATTGCATTTCATTGCATTACACTTCATTATTATTGGTGAACTTGATCCTGTGTGTTGCTGATCTTTTGAGTACCTTTCTTTGGCACTTGTGATTGATGAATATTGAGTCTGTCAATGAAGTTATGAAATTGTTTATGTGTTGTTGTTGAGGATATGATTGTTAGAAAGTTGTTGATGAGTTATGTGCTTGTAAACTGTGAATTGTTAGGTTGTGCTGGTTTTATGCAGGTTGTAGTTCGGAGGTTTGGATAGGGTGTAAGAAGTACCTGTATGTTCCCTTAACTAGTGTTTAGAGGTCTACCAGTTGTGTACCGTGTGGTTTGGTACGCACCCCTTGCTTCTAAAATTTTTTTATGTTACTAGCCAGACCTTTGTGATATATTCTCTTCTTTTCCAAGGTTTCTTGCAGGTAGTTGTTTCTCATCTAGACCTTCTTCCTTTTTTTTATGATTTTTTTCTACATAATAAATAATGTCATATGAGACTTCTAATTTTTTTTTGATTCAATTGTAATACTTTAGAGGCTTTTACACGTGACAACAAGGTATTGGGGGTGTAAATTTAAGTTGATAGTAAAGTTTCTGCATTTTATTTTAATAGATGAGTTTTAGCCTAACTTGTCTTGGTGTAATAAGACGAGTGTTATCATATCCATTTTTGGATCGTGACAAAATGGTAATAGAGCCTCAAGTTCATAGGTCTCACTTGTATACAACACGAGTCTAAGTAGAGTCTCGAGGATCGCTACGGAGACGTCTGTACTTATCTTCGAGAGGCTATAGTAACTTTTTGAAAAAATCTTCACTTTTTCAAACTCTACCGTGCATCCTTTATATGTTCTGAGTTGTATCACTTCATTCCACTCTATCTATGTATTATGTGATAACTCATGCGTAGTTTCTCATGTGAGTAGTCAATATCTTGTATGATTGGGATGTTAGATCTGGTACTAAGGTTGAAGTGATATACTTATTGAAACAATTTTTGATTAGATTTAGAATGTTTAAAAATTTTAAGGGGTTATATAAGGTTAGTTACCCTAGTACAATTAATAGTATTTGTGTGGTATATAAAATATATGGAACGATTTGACAATTGCAAGTGAAATGATTAAAGGAGCGGCTAGATAACGAACAATGTAACTTTGAAAGTACAGTTGGTAAAGTATCATAACATATATGGGTTGCTTCGAGAATGATATTGCGCCAATCAAAGTTGAAATCTTTCATAGATTGAGTGGATATATAAAAAAAATGGGTCATAATACGACTACTATAATGGTACCGATTCTAACTTGTTAAGAGTTCTAGAATGGGTTACGATTGTTGTTGATGCATATTTCTTTGGACGAGAGACCGAACGGATTCGATAATGAATGTTAGTTACTTAATGAGGAAGAAATGTTTAGGCTATTTGGGAATAATATTCTCAATAGGTATGATGTGTTCTAGTTGTTGATTTAATAGATTTCACAAGGTGGTACTACTGGCATATGGAAATGAATACGGTGATGTCAAGTGTGATTATTTAATACATAAAGAGCTATCATTTGTATCGCATGCTCATATAATAAGATTCAATGTTGTATTCGCATTTGAGAAACTAACTAGCTTGTTACTACACATAATGAGTTAAGCATTATTTACAACGAAGCTTTTAGTGGTGTATCTTTCGTACAATATCGATGTGTTTAGGTTGTGAAGTGTATCTCAAAGATTTTAACTCAGTGGTGATTTTTATTGTAAGCTCCATGAAAGTGGATTAATATTAGGATGACAAGCTTATAGGTAAAATAAGATCAAACGAGTATACTTGAGTAAAGGTAATTAAGAATTTTACTAAGAAAGTGCATACAAGATTGAAGACTCTTTTGTATTTTATTGGTATAATTGGCATTGAGGTATCAAGTCGTTGAGAATATTGACTTCATGATGATGGCAAAGGCTAACTGAGCATAATGGTAGTAAGAATATGTGATGGATTGTGATTAGGACATAGATATATGATAAGGATGGTTGGTTAAAAGATTTTTGGCATTGTAATGATGACTTGTGAGTATCTAAGCTTGTCGTTTACTATTGTTTGGTGAGTATCATGGTTACATGGAAAATTGTAGGAGTTGCTAAGACACCAATCAAAATAGAATTGAAAGGAACTAGAGTCACAAATGAAAAGGATTAGTGGGATATAGTGTATCCTTTGGAAGCCGGTGAAAATAACAATTTTTACTTTGATTGCAAAAAGCTAAATATGTATCTTCAGAACGAGTGGATAATTTGATTTACGTCATGCATATCAGCTAAAAGTTATTGGATAAGATTTGAGAAAGAAGTCTATGACATTTGACTCGAGTATGGTGATAAGTCTCTTCCATTTTCGAGTTTGATAATTACTACAATTGGATTTTAATGAATTATACAATAATATTGATAAAGAGGCGATCAATGATAAGCTAAAATACATGAATTCATAAAGACGTTAAATTTATGAGCTCTTGTTGATAGATAAGGAATTAGTCTACACAGTTTGAATCATAATTGAAGTTGTCATCACAACTCTACATTCGTGATAGTAGATATAGTCAAGGTAAGAAATAATTAATGTGTGATGTATTGAGCAATTGGAATGACATGTACACGGTTTGGGTCATAGTTTTTTTTTTTTATTTTGTTAAAGGGCCTAAAAATTAGTTATATTAAAGTTATTATTTAAAATATAAGGCAAAATATAATGGGTTGTTGGTCAAAGGATAAGATCGGTAAGCGAGTCAGCGAAAGTAGAAAGAGTCTAGTGTATTGAAGGTTCAAGATATTTAACATTTGCATCATGGAAAGAGTATAAGAAATGTGAAGGAATAAGACCTCTCATATAGACTCTTTTTTGAAGATGAAAGTTGAATAGATTTTCATATATTGATTTTAAATTTAACATGGATATGAATTGGTTATGTATAGACTAACTAGGATTTAATCATCGACTTTTATAAAAATTGAGTTTTGATTTGTTGACTAGCAATGATGTATGAAGATTCTAGGTGGTTATGTCGAGCTTGATTGTTTTAAATATGATAGGTAACTTATGGATGTTCAACAGTCTCAACCTACAGTTCTACATGGTTAATTAGAATTGTGAGGGGATTGAAAATACTTTGTTGATGGGACGATATAGACTATTATGATATTTTACATACGCATTTGACGGTTGGTAGAGGTTATGAGATTATAGTATACATAAGTGTCGGAGTAACCAATGGTGTCTTTCAGGTTTGGCATGAGGCATTTAATGGCTTGAAGGATAGTTAAAACTTCGTATGTGAGTGGTTGATTGATGTTTGAAATGGGGTGTGATTCAATTATCGTACCGCAATAGAAAAGTATTTTTATATTTGAAATTAATATCAGTTTTGGGTGTGACCGTATTTGTCATAAAATGGTTAAATGAAAAGAAAGAGAGCCATAGGTTAAAAAATTTAAAAGCTACAATGTGTTTGCTAATAAATTTCTAATATTAATGACAGTTTTAGAGTACAAAAAATGGTTGATGTGGCTATGATGTTTGTTAGTATTAAGAGTGTTGTATTTAATGGAGTATTGTGAGAAGTGTGTTGCATTTCATGAATCAAGTAGTTGTTGTAGAGTAATGAGGATTTGACATGGTTGATTGTGGGTGACTAAATATCAAAGGGAGGGAGTGATTTGAATGGAATGTTTGATACGGGTGTTATGGAGAAAATATATTGTGTTATTCAATTTTTGTTACGTACATTTTTATGTCGACCACCTACTTCATTTCATACACGATTGGGAGTATGATTCATTCCATATATCGACGTGTGGATCAGATGTATCAATCCTCTTATGTCCTATTGATAGGGAAGGATCTTTTAGGCAGACTTGATTATTTCAATTATGATAGATTTGATGTTATTTTGGATAGTTAAAGTATACCACTATTTCTACCTACCTTGCTTATGAGAACTTATAGAAGAGCTTCAATGAATAGTTGCAGTTATATGACAATATTGTTAAAGGTTTTGCATCCTAGAATGTATCGCTTGTTGGGTGTTTATTTAATCTTGTTTTTCTTTGGGTTAGATAAGTTTGATTCTCCCTTGATTATTACTTGATGTCTAAAGATCATATTTTCTTAACTCAATTCAATGGAAAAATTGTGTTGTGAGAATAAAATCTTGATAAAAATTTGTGATGTTTTGTGTATTATGGGTGTCTTGTGATTTGTTAAAGTTCACTTCTGGTTTCAGACGATATTGATTTCTTGTGGTTAATATGAAAAGATTCTCGAAGATTGTGGTATGGGATGGTGTGTTTTGATTTAAATTCGATTCATGGTTTAGTTTGTGGCTTGGTAAATTGATTCGTAAATCTTTCAAAGCGCAATTCGAAAGCTCAATTCACAGTAGTTGATCTTTATGGAATGGTTTTAAGGAGGATCTCACTTGAAAAGATGAACACCGACTAGTAGGTCATAACTCAAGCTTTTGATAACATCGATTATAAGTCCTTTGCCGTCTTTATGTTCGAGGACGAAAAAGATTTTAAGTGGTGGACAATGTAACGACCCATTTAGTCATTTTATGAATATTACCCATTTTTCTAGTTTAAATTCTTTTAGTTATTTTTTAATAATGATTTATGACGTATGGGAATGAGTGATATAATTTTAAAAATAAATTAAGAGTTATTTAAGTTTATTAAATCATAAATAAAAATATTTACTAAGACCTAAAAAGGGTTTTAAGAAAAAGAAAATTAAGAAAATAATAATAATAACTATAACAAAAAGGAAAAGGTTTCTACACCCAATTAGAAAGAAAAAAGGAAGTTGAAAGCTTCTCCTGTTGTTAGCAGCAGTACTCATGCAAAATTAACAAAAAAAATTACTATATCACGTAGGGCAAAAAAAGAAGAAGAGAGGCAATGTTGCATCGCTAAAGAGGAACCATATGGTTGAATCAAGTAAGAAATTTGATCTTTTATATTGTTTGAATCAAGTAAGAAATTTGATCTTCTATATTGGGTATAATTAATTTATACAAATGTTTGTGAATTGTTAACACCAAAGGGTTAAATTGTTAAAGTGCTTTAATCATTTGGTTTTAAATTTGATTAAGCTCGTATTTTGTATTGGTGGGTTAATGTATAGGTAAGCTATTTAGTGTGTAAGGAATAAGAAAGTTATAATTTTGTTTGCAGCAGGTGATGGTGGCAGCGTGTTGGTCAAAAGGAAGTGTGATTTAGATATAATTTGTTTACATAACTTGACTTTGGATTGAATTTTCTTAAATTATTACATTAACATTCAAGTTTTGATATAGTAAGGTAGATAATTGAATATAGAGGGAATTTATTATATAAATACTATTAGAATTATGATATTGAAGAATTCGGAATATGACCATGGGCTTGAAATTTAGAAATATGAGGGTTGACATGATAATTGACATCAAAATTTAGGAACTTGATTTTAGCTTTTTTGTAAGTTTTGTAGTCTAGACAAAACGTATAGTAAGATGGGTGTGGTTAGTATTGAAATCTTATCGTGATCAAATATTTTGATAGATTGCGTTGGTGTGTAAGCTCAACGAAAGGTGGAGGATCATGAGTCATTGTTTGTCTATTTGAGGATAGTTGATTTCTAAATCCTTGTTAAAAGTATGAAATGTGTGTGTTTTCTTGTAACATATGTTTGGGAGTAATTAAAATTGGTGATGGATTGACTTGTCTACATGAGTAATTCTAATGATAAAAAGGTGTAATAACAGGCAATGTGATTAATTGTTTGGGTGTGATGTGTTAAGAATGGAGAATGCTTTGAAAGGCTTGTTGAATAATTATTGATGTTTTATATTGGTTGTGTTGTTGTGAATTCTGCATTATGATGAAAATGGTTATCTCCTCATTATGATGTGAAATATGTCAGTTCCATTGACTTTGAGACACAGTGGTGATAAATGTTATTTGATATGAGCATGTACCATTTCGAGAGACGTATCGCGCGCCGCCATGGATACCATATTTCGAGTGACGTTTCAAAAGTCGTGATGGTAATCATTATCGAGGATCGTATCGCACCTTGTGATGGATGAATGGACATATTTGTTCCTCATTGAGCTCAGACTGAGAGAAAGTGGGTGTGTATCATTAGGTATGACATGCATCATTATACTTGACATTGCATTACACTTCTTTTATTGTGAACTTGATCTTGTGTGTTGCTATCTTGTGAGTTCCTTTTGTGGAACTTCTTATTGATGAGTTGAGTTTGTTATTGAAGATATGAATTTGTTAGAGTGTTGTTGTTGAGGATATAATTATTAGAAAGTTGTTGTTGAGTTATGTTCTTGTATATTGTGAACACTTAGATTGGGCTAGTGTTATGCAGGTAGTAGTATGGAGGTTTGGAAAGGGTGTAAGAAGTACCCGTATTTTGTTCCCTTAACTCATGTTTAGAGGTTTACTTGCTGAGTACATTGTGGTTAGGTACTCACCCTTTGCTTCTACAATTTTTTGTAGGTTACTAGCCCGGACTTTTGTAATATATTCTCTTCATTTCCAAGGCTTGTTATAGAATTGTGAGGTAGTTGTTTGTCATCTCAGCAGACCTTCTTAGTCCCTTTTTATGATTTTATTCTACTCTAGAAACAATTTCATATGGGACTTATATTTTCTTTTTGTTCATTGTAATACTTTAGAGGCATGTAAATGTGACAACCAGATTTTTGGAATATAATTTAAGTTGATCGTAAATTTTCCGCACTTTATTGTAACTGGTGAGTTTTAGACTAACTTGTCTTGGTGCAATAAGACAAGTGTCATCACGTCCATTTTTGGGTCGTGAAAACCTACCCCCTCTACCCCCCCCCCCAACTTTTACCCCCCCCCCCTTCCCTTTTAATAGAACTTTCTCAAAATGAAATTAAAAAATAACATCAAACAAAATGTGCTAGATTGTAACATGTGGGTGATCGAAAGCAAAGAAGTGGTATATTTGTTGCTGAATTCAGACACACAATCAAAAAGAAGAAAATTTGGCTGGGTACTATTGCCACTAGTGATATTTTTATTATCATATTATAAATATAATTTGGGAATCCTAGTCTACAAGACACCTCTTTTACTTTTATTTTGTCATTTTCACTTGCAAAATATTGCTTAAAATATTTTTTGTTGAAATAATAAATTTATAATATGATTGTTGTTTTAACCCCCCCCCCCCACCCCACCGCCACCTCTTTTTAAAAGAAAATCTCTAATCATAAGTTCAAAGAATAACATTAAAAGTTCATATCAGATTGTATTATTTTGGTGTTCGAAAGAACAAGAATGATAAATAGCACTTCAACAAATATAATATATAGCTACGAAATTATAGCGATGAGATAAAATTCGTCACTAATTGTTCACTTTAAGTGAAAACAAATTTCTTTTCCTGCTTAAATATATGAGATTGATAGTTTTAGTGACAAAACGTAAAAAATCATAGAAAATTTTTCTCTGAAATTTCCCACCAAAAAATAAATTGGCGTCATTTATTGAATATTGTTTGTATCAGATCTAAAGTTAGAAGTGACACATTATTTCGTCACTAATTATGTATCTAATTCATTACATTTAATAGGTTAAACATTTAATTTCACGAACGCATCAATTTCGTTAATCTAAACATAAGTGATATTTATAAAAAAAAATAGGCAGAGACCAAGCCTAATAAATTTATAAGACATAAAAGAAGACTAAAAGTGATAATTATATAGTAAAAAGACCAAACTTGATAAAATATTAGGATAGTTAAGGAGTACATCCGATAAATATATAGTTATAAAACTATTTTAGACCTACTACAATAGTTAAAGGACCATTTATAACATTTTCTCTTCATATATACAATTGACAACTGACAAAAAGAATAATACAAGTGTTTCAGAAGAAATAGACAGAGTTCATTTGTTAATTGGCGAGGGAAAAAAATAAAACCAACGAATTCGGTCAATTTTATAAAAGTAAAAAAAATTAAACTCATCAAATTTTTTAAATTACGCAATCAAGAAATGCATCATTTAAATAATACACTCCAGGATATAAGTACCGTGAGTGGGCACTATTCTATCACTACATCACAGATATTTGTTGGTTTAAACCTTTCATTTTTTATTTTGTACACTTTAATCGATAAAGACAATAGAAAAAATAATTTCTCGAGTCTTAGTGCTGATTTTTGGGCTTGTATATCTATTTTGTGATTCGTAAATTGGTACAGACTAAGACGGTGCATTTTTTTTCAATCTAAAAATCATACATTTTTAGTAGTGAATTCACGTATGTATAGAACCTATACAAAAAATAAGAGAGACTTACAAACTTAGACTTTGCAAATATGTTCAATATTTCATGCATTTCTATTAAACTTACTAAATCTGTGAAATAAACTTCAAAATGAAAGCACAAATGAAAGATATTAACCAACAAAGATTTCAAATATATTATGATAAAGTACTATAGTTATGACTACCAATGTTTTTTAAATCAATTTATTGATCGAAACAAACGGACTATAGATTTTTTTAATTAAGTCGAAAGTTTAATTTATAATAATTTATAATGCAACAAAATAATTTTATTTAAAAAAAATAAATAACATAATCGTTATGAATATGCTTAGGGATATTTTCAAAATATACAATCTAATAAAAAAACTACCTTACATAGACAATATTTTTAAGCTACAGTCGTGTTGTCTTTTCATCATGTACAAAATTATATACTAACTGTACAAATTAATACACTTGTGTATATATGTATATAAAAGGTGGTTATATACACTCTAATATTGTTATATATAATTAAACAACAAATAAACTAATAAATTGTAGATAATTTTTAAATACGGTGTCGGTATTTTTTCAGTCATCACACGTGTTGTTACCCAGTTTAACACTATGAAATTCGTATTGATTATCGAGCATCTTTAATTTCAAATTAAATAATTTATTTTTAAAAATCCGAAAGTATATTAAATCTTTTCTCTAAATAGGTTGTTACTTTTCATAAATAATTATATAATTTTGTGTGCCTGTGTTATATATATATATAATATATAACCTAAAAATTATGTTTTCTACAAATATGTATATACTAATTTTAAATTAGTTAACATTTTTTTAATTATAAATATTAATTAATTATGTCATTATAATTATTTTGTCTTGTTTATATTAAGAACCTCAAATAATTAACCGATAATTTTTTGTCTTGTTTCAATTTCGACTGAATTTAGCTAATGGTTAGACTTAGCTTTATTTAATCTTATTTGACTAAATGTCTAGTACTATTAGACCATTGAATTCAACTAAATTTACAATCATCTAGCCATATTTGAAAACCCTCATATGCTCTCAGCAAAATATATATACATCTACACACACACTCAACCATCTAAATCACACACATATACCTTCACTTGCGACCCATTATACTGTCTATCGTTTTCTTAACATTTAACTATGTCCTTCACCCCCCAAAAATAGTCGGATCTTGCGCAAAGACCACCTGATAAATGTCTATTAATTTCCTCCTCCCTCACCTCCACGTCTCTTTCACCCATATTACGAGTCACACCAAGTTAGTTCTCCACAACTTGCTTTGAAAAATCTAAGATGAACACGAGATATCATTGGATTTATGTTTTGTGCAAATGATTTCCCGATCAATAGCCTCAAAATTAATACGTTTAACCTTTCTCCAAATTAATTGAATAATAGCCTCTTCTATTCAATTGCTATTTCAAAATTAGCCAATTTTTTATTTTATTTTATGTCAATTTTAGTCACAGTTGGTCCAATTGGCAAAGGTCATATCATACCTCACCTTTTAATAAATGTCTATCTAAATCATTAAATACACCATTTCAATCTCATCCATCTATTTTTGATCGGGTGGGCCAGATCAAGGCCTCTTCTTTATTTTCTTAAAATGACTACATCCAAACCCTCAATGACTTTTAACTCTTTCTCTTCTCAAAAAAGCGGCAACCCACCTTGTCCTTTACTTCTCTCCGACGCCGCTTCTTCTTCAACCTGTAAAAATGTCGACACAAACACCACTAGTGAACTCCACCAGCGCCCACTGTGTCCTTCCTCTTCTCCCTTAACTCCCTATCCACCCTTAACCAATGGATGTGTCTCTCTCTTTTCTCCATCTCAACTAAAGAATAGGATATCACCAAGCGAACCCCTGTTTCTCTTTCCCATGTTGGGTTTTTCTTCTCCTCCGGTCTTTTATTTTACTGTTGTTCTTTCACCTATCGGCCAGTGAGTTGTGGACAACGATCTTCAATGAGACAAATGCCTATAAATCGACGAGAACCTTAATCCAACTCAGGTCAATAACGACAACAACCATGGTTACCAACAAACCAATTGAAAAGCTCGTATCCTTCATAAATTTAATGGAGACAGCCTTGATTTGGCTATGGTTGGTAAGTTTCTTATACCTCTTTAGCTTAATTGATTTTATATATTCTTTTCCTTTTATGTTTGTTTTATTATGGTTGTGGTAACTGTTTTAATAGTAAAAATATATATCAGTACTGTAAATCTTTTTTTATGTTTGGATTAAGTTGCTTTAACTCACATGTGGATTCTATTTACCTTCCTCGATTGATTCATACCCTTAATTATACAGCTTTGTCATTTGACTATTTTTAGGTAAAAACTATTTATAATTTTGGTAAGTTCTATCAAGATGATCTTTCCTGTTTATTTGAATCAAAATATATTAATAGTTTTTTATCAGGATACATTTTTGTATGTTAGTCGATTCTTGTAATCTAAATTAGTTGTACATGTGCCAAAATGATGGTTCGGGTCTTATTTTATGTGTCATTGGTTTGATTTATCAGTTTCTAGTTTCTGAATACGTGAAACAAGTGACCAAACCACTAAGACATTTCTTATCGACTTTTGGCGCCTAACTGTTTGGATTTTTTATTTAACCAATGGTAAAATACTTATACTATAATATACATAACTATACAATTCTCATATAGAACGTATGGTCTTTTAAACATTTGACATGAAAGTACAATATTTTCTAGCAGTTCTATGCAGTAGGCACATTCTTGACTATATAATAGAACTTGATTGATTCTATTCAAGCTTAATTGATCATTTTTACAATATGCTTTTCCTAAGTTAGATATTAACTTAAAACAATCGGGTTCCGTCGTTATAGAAAAGCTATAAGGAAAAATTTTGGGTCGGAAAACTTTTCGTAGTAACTTAAAATTTTTCAACTCATGCCATGCCAGATCATTTTGGACGAATTGGAGACATTTAGGAGTAGGGAAATCTGGTAACAATAGTGTAATTTATTTATAATTTTGATTTCATGGGGGATTTATAACTCTTTAAGGAATCCGTACGACTGTATGAAATTGAATTCGGGTGAGTAGAACTCCCGAAATTATTCAGGGTGTGGAAGGAATTTTTTCAGCCGTTGCATACATGTCTGTTGTGAAATGGAGGTCTTAAAATTATTAAATTAGATCAGAGTCTCATGTAGGTCACTCTGATGGGTATTTTTGCGGCTATAGCGGAGCCGGTACAGCAGGATGAGGGTTGTTGTGGCGGATCGATGCGATTAAGGTCATTAATAAACCCCAAAAATGACCTTATTATGCACTTTTAAATTTTATGAGCTAACGAACAAACCCCAAGGCAAATCCTACTCGTTTTCACCATTTTAAGGATAATGGTAAGGTGTTTATAACCCAAATTCATTTTTTGATCCGTAGAACATTATGTAATGGGAAAATAATGATATAGGGTGGTTTTACTCTAGGTTCTATGGTGGAAACAACCCTATTTAAAAGACTTGGGATCATGGGTATGATCGAGGGTTCATAAAATTCTTAGAAAACAGGGTAATTAGTGAATATTTATTGATTCTCAATTGTATTGATTGTTTGTAGAGTAAACAAGCGGAACAAATTCATAAAGGGAAGAGAAATGATTCTTAGGTTTTCAACCTTGTTTCGAAATAGCTGAAGGTTGTTATTTTAGTATTGTATGATGTATTCTTGTTATTTATTTATTATGATGCATGCATGTGTGTAAATGTTGCATTTTTTATTACACTTGTTATAACTGAGATAGATGAATAACTATATGACATGAATCACTTCTTGACTATATGTTTATTCAAATTATACTTGTACATCTAATTGTGGTGTGTTTATGGATCGATTTTCACGTTCATGCATAAATTACTAGGATCGGTTGTCACATCTTGGCATAAAAAGGGGATCATATTGCCACGTTCTGGCATAAATTTTGAATTTGTTACTAATAATATTCAACAAATGGCACAAATTTATTTTTGGGTGGGAAATTTTAGACAGTTTTGCTAGGAATTTTATGTTTCGTCACTAAACAATCTATATCATATATTTAAGCACGAAAAGTAGTTTGTGTCACTGAAAGTTGGGAATTCACTTTTTGACGTTATTTTTTCGAATTCATTATTGGAGAAAGTTCTATTATATATATATATATATATATATATATATATATATATATATATATATATATATATATATATATCCAATTGTTTATGAAATATATCTCCCCCCTCCCCCTTAATAAAACTTTCTTCTTAATGAAATTCCAAAAAATAACGTCAAACAAAATTCTACTAGATTGTAACATGTTGATGATCAAAAGGGAAGAATGGTAAATTTGTTGCTGAAATCAGACAACCAATCAAAAGAAAAAAATTTAGGTGTGTAATTTCGCCACTATTGATGAAGCTTATTCAATATATAAGTCTATGAAAATTGAGTTTTGAAGAACTGACCTTATCTATAAAAGGAAAAAGTATTAAATTTTCTGAAAAATCTGACAAATTTCTTTTGATGGGTAATGTATCTAAACAAAAGTCGTCAATGGGTCCTACTGGAAACTCGAATCCATCAAATGGAGTTGAGGAAAAAATAAAAGAACACATTGAGCATAAAACAAATGAAGAACTATTTAAGGTGACCTGAGTGAAAATTTCAAAGGGTTGCGATGTGAAAATTTCACATAAGTTAGGGGTTCTTGTTGTTTAGAACTATGCATATTTTTTTGGTGAACTTAGTTCTACATATGATCTTTGGATCGATAAATAATATTATGGTCCAAAAGAAGAGATAAAAGGGTCCAAAATAGAAATTTTATAACTATTGGGGTACAGGCCTTTTAGAAACTTCCAGGGGCTTTAGGTCATTGTGATTAGATATTCGATATATTATATGTTGTCTTGTTACAATAATTGTTAAATCAATGATTTACTTTTTAATATATGAAATTAAATTTATTTATTTATTAAAAAAATTGTATGGTAATAGTGAAATGAATTTTGTTTCTCCATAATTATTTACATTAATTTTCATTTTATTTTGATGATTAGAATTTCATTGATTCTAAGATACTTTTGTTATCATATTATAAATATAATTTGGGAACCCTAGTCTATAAGATTACCTCCTTTATTTTTATTTTTTCATTTTCACTTGCAAAATATTGTTTGAAATATTTTTTGTTGAAGTAATAAATTTATAAAAAGATTGCTTTTTTACTCTCTTCTTAATTGAAATAGCCCCCCCCCCCCCCCCCCGACGACAATCATCCCTTTTTTAAAGAAAATTCTCCAAACATGAAATTTAAAAAATAACATTAAAAATGTGTATGAGATTCTATTGTTTTGGTGTTCGAAAGAACAAGAATGATAAATATCAATACAAGAAATATAATATATAGCTATGGAATTATAGCTACTACATGAAATTGATCACTAATTGTTCACTTTTAGTGACAAAAAGTACTTTGCATGCTTAAATATTACTAATACTATTGTATTGAAGTGTGAAGATAGAACGACCAAGGGCTTAATTATAAATATAGCGTAAAATAAGTGTAAAGTTATAAGCAAAGTAGTATGAGTAATTGTCTTTCCATAACTCTAGAAGCATCCATTAACGTCTCATCTGTTACAAAAAAGACGCAACACCATTTCTACAAGCAACTCTTCATCTTCTTCTCAACGGAAGCAACTCTTCATCTTCTTCTCAACGGTGAGTCTCCGATGCTTATAAGTTTAGGTTTATGTTTCTCTCAAATTTGTCTTAATTTTTATTCATTTATTCTTACTTTTTGTTTTCATATTTTTATCTTTCTTCACGCTTTTGATATAATGTCATATGGGTTTTCAACAACATCTTCCGGGGATAGTGTTGCATGCATTTCTTAAACATATTAAAGTGAAGAGATTGAGTCTTTTAGAAAGAATCAAATATGGAAACTTGTTCCATTGGCTTTGTTTGAATGTTGATTGGATATCTAAGGGAAATTGTAAGGTTAAAATATGACTTTGATTCTTTTTGACGATCAAAATAAAGTGAGACTAGTCCCTCTATTTTTTGCATTCAAGCATACTAATATTATTATGATGAAGATTTTAATGGAGAGAGGATAACATATTGCTATATCAGTAATGCTTAAAAAGCTGGTGTTATATGTAGTTTTGATGATGTAACAAACTCAGGGACTTTGTGAGGATACTCGGTTCTCAACTTGAATAGTTCGTTGACTGCCTGCAGGAGAAGGTACAAGAAAGTTTGTGCACAGTTTCCAACCGCGTCAGAAAAGTCAGACCTTTCAAACCAATGGCATGATTTTAAGGAAAGGGACTTGTCTACACAATGTCATCTTTCTAAACATGGCTCTTTAGTTTTTGCAACTTGAAAAGTACATTTAAGAACTCTTGCAAAGGCAAGAAAATCAAAGAGAAGAATCATTCAAGAACAACCTAAACTCAGGGTATATTGTGTAGTTGTTTGAGAATATATTCTTTCGGTCTTACATTGTAAGATGATCCTAAATCTATAAAGGAATCAGTGTAGTTTGTGTTGAAATTCTAAGTTTTCTAGAGTGATAGCTTAGTGGGTAGAATAACTTCTACTTAGGCTCATCAAGAAATAGAGTTATTGCTTGTTGGTGAGATTAAAAACTTTTTCTCACGTTTGTGTAACTGGTTTTACATATTAGATAAACAGTTGTGAAAATCCTGTGAGACAGGTCGTGGTTTTACTCCCTTGAGCAAGGACGTTTCCACGTAAAACTCCTCTGTCTGTAAACTGCATTTACTTTCTGTTATATTTTTGTGTGTGTCAAGGGACCTGGTCCATTGACTCATAGTGGACGCACAGATTCTAACAAGTGGTATGCTCACATCTCAGTATGAAAAATTCAAAATGAGAGAAGGTGAAGCTATTTATGAAATGTTCACTAAACTGTCATCAATCACAAATGATTTTGTAAGTCTTGGAGAACCTATCAGTATGAGCAAGCAAGTCAGGAAAGTGCTTCGAATTCTTCCTAGGTCTTGGGAAAGTAAGGTTGATGCTAATACTGAAGCAAAAAAACTGAAAGTATTAACAATGGATCATCTCATTGGAAATCTAAAGACTCATGAGATGAATCGAAGTCAGGATCAGTCAAAGAAGGAAGTCAAGAAATATAAGTCCTTGCTGCTGAAATACAAATCTGAAGAGGAATCCAATGATGATGATATGGATTACATCATCAAGAGATTTTAGAAGATTGTGAGGAAAAACAAAAGTTTTAGAAAGGGATCAAATGTTCCTCGAACTGCCACTCAAAATGATACCCGATATAAGTGTGGAAAATCTTGACACTTTATAAGAGATTGTCCATTACTCAAAGTGGAAAAGAAAGAATATAAAAAATAAAGAGGTGATAAAGAAAAGAGAAGGGACCTTGTACATAATAAGAATGATCGGAAAGTTGTTGCTGACTATGTGGTCAAGAAAGCTCTTGATGCATGGGAGACTCTTCAAGTGACTCAGAAGATCTTGATGAACCAAATGATGTGTCAATGGTGGTGGTTCATGAAAAGGAAACCATATTCAATGAGATGTTTGCTTTCATGGCTCATTTAGAAAATGAAGAATATAAGGACAAGGTAGCTCTTCTTGATATGAAACGTGATCTCAATACGTATAAAAAATTGAGAAAATTAGCAAATGTTATGATTGATCAGTGATTGAGTTAATTACCGAAAGAGATATTATGAATTCTGAGCTTGAAAGTTTAAATGAAAATAGAGATTAAATGGATGAGAAAATGATGAAAATTGAAGATAAAATGGCTTCTCTGGAATATGACAAAACAGAACTTAAAACACAGTTGCATCTGATATATGAGAAAGCTGAAAACCAAAAGGGAAAGTCTAATGGTTTACAAGTTGAGCTTGAACAAAAACTGAAAACCTCTGAGACTAATCTTTGTTTGGCTTTGGAAAAGAGCAACAACTTAGAAAGAGATATTGTCAAACTTAAAGATGAACTTGAAAAATCTCTTAAGTGGACAAAATCTTCTAAGCTGCTTCCAAACGTAACAAATCAAAGTAATTTCAACAAGAAGGGTCTAGGAAGTTTGAATATTTCTCCTCCTTTTGATCCTCACAGCGAATAGTTTTTGTGTCTGACAATTTGTTGAGCCTTCATTGTGGTAAAAATGGGAATTTAAAAGAAGAGTGTACTGCCTGGAGAAAGTCACATGAAAGACTCTCAAAGTATATAGAGATGAAAAGGGTATCAAAAGAGAGACCTGGTCCCACAAAACATTTCTCAACAAAAAGGTTTTCAAAGAAAGGACCTGATTCTGCTTCAAAATAATTTGTCAAAAAGAATCTGAAACTACCTCATTGGGCTAGAAAAAATTTGATCACTCCTTTGTCTGCTTTCTGGGAACTAAAATTGAAATGGGTTCCCAAACCTAACAAGTGATTCTTGTTGCAGGTGAGTGAGAGGAGCAACAGTCAATGTTGGTACATGGACAGTGGATGCTCGAAACATATGATTGGTGATATCAAAAATTTCCCCTCACTCAAGGCACTTCAGGGAGGAGGTGTCTTTTTTAGTAATGGAAAGAAGGGTATATTTTAGGAGTTGGTAAGTGGAAAAATCGCTTGGGGAATCAATTGATAATGTATATCATGTCAGTGGGTTGAAGTATAGGCTTTTGAGTGTGTCTCAAATTTGTAATAAGGGAAATGAAGTGAAGTTTACTTCTGAGAAGTGCACTTCAGTTAATCTAACTACAAAGAAAGTGATTCTTACTGCTTATAGAAGTAAAAACATGTTTGTGGCTAACTTAGAAACATCTCATGGAGATGATCTGACATGTCTTAGTGCTCAAAATGAAAAAATGTTGATCTGTGGCATCGAAGACTGGGGCATGTGAGCTCATCTCTATTGAATAAACTAGTTTCTAAGGACCTGTTCCTTGGTTTGCCAAAGTTGAAATTCTGGGAAAGCAAAATTTGTGAAGCCTGTGTCAAAGGAAAACAAATCAGATCATCCTTCAAGCCAAAGAAGCAAGTAACATCATCATGAGTACAGGAGCTGCTACACATGGATTTATGTGGACTTTTGAAGGTACAAAGTAGAAATGGAAATATGTACATTCTGGTGATAGTTGATGCCTACTCAATGTACACATGGACAAGATTCCTAAGAACAAAAGCACAAACACCAAAAGAATTGATTGTGTTTTTCACAATGATTCAAACAAAGTTGAATAAAGTGATTGCAGGAATTAGGTCTGATCATGGAACTGAGTTTGAAAACTCAAAAATTGATCAATTTTGCACAAAAAATGGCACTAGTCACAATTTTATGCTCCAAGAACTCCCCCGCAAAATGGACTAGTGGAAAGGAAAAACATAACTTTGGTAAATATTGCAAGGACCATGATTATTGAGTCAAATCTACCACAATGTTTTTGGGATGAAGCAATCAACACAACATGTCATGTTACTAACAGATGTTTGATAAGGTCTTCATTGAATAAGACTCCCTATGAATTGCTTAACAACAAAAAACCTATGTTGAGTTACCTTAGGGCATTTGGATGCAAATGTTTTGTTTTGAACAATGGAAAGGCTGATCTAGGCAAGTTTGATCCTAGAATTGATGAAGGAGTGTTTGTAGGATATACTTCATCAAGTAAAGCTTACAGAGTTTTCAACAAAAGAACTCAATGTATTGAAGAAAGTACTCATGTTGGGTTTGATGAAGATGGAAATCATAAAGGTGCTTCATCAAATGATGAAGATTAGTTGATTGAGCTGTTTAATTCACAAAAAATTGAAGGGAGTGAAGATGTTGTAAATGACTAGTTGAGGAATGACAATGATGATCATAGCTTATATGAAAAGGCTGATGAAGTTGAAAAATGTGAATAGGAACCTGGTACCATTCTGAACTCGAGTTAGAATACCTCAAACTCTCTAGAAAATGAAGAATTCCTTGAAAAAAAGAGCATATTGATCAGCTGAACTAGTTTACCTTGAGACTAGGATGAAAACAGAGATCATCACATCCACTTGATAATCTCATCTCACCTCTGAACTATAGAATTAAAACTAAATCAAAAAACAAGAAATCTAGTTGCATTCTCAGCGTTTATATCATAAATTGAGGCAAAGAATGTGAAAGAGGCAGTAGGTGATGCAGATTGGATAAATTTAATGCAAGAAAAACTTCATCAGTTTGAAAGAAATAAGGTGTGGTACCTGATTCCTCGACCTGTTAACAGAACAATTATATGAACCAGATGGGTTTTCAAAAACAAGATTGATGAAAATGTTGTGATTACTAGCAACAAGTCCATATTAGTTGTTCAAGAATACAATCAGGAGGAAGGTATAGACCATGTGAAACTTTTGCTCCTGTTGCTAGGGTGGAGTCTACCAGAATTCGCATAGCCTTAGTGTCGCGCCCCATTTTCGCAGAAAATGGGTTTTGTGCACGACCTAACAACTCTTTTGGGATTTTGAGTTTGGAGTCGCCACCTAACTAATTAAGGCGCGTTAGGGCACCTATCTAACCTAACTAAGTCTAACTAAGGTCAACGAGCCAGAGAATTAGGGTAAGGTTCAAATTACCTACTCGAGGGGAAGTGTTTAGGCATCCCTCGAGGTCCACAAGTGTGGGTCCCCGGCCGTATCTCATGCAATCTATGTGGGGATTACAATTAGCAAACAAAGTCACTCTTCATTTAATAGTTTATTTAATCTTGCTAAGTGATAACAAATACAAAACAATTAATACTATTTTTCATTAACTTAAGCATGCAAGGCTAGGTGATTAGCAATAAATAAACATCAAGTTTTATTTTATTTAAGCACGTGAGACTATGCTATAAACAAAGTTTGTAAATATTATCAATTAATATGTGGAAAAATAAAGTTTTGAAAATTGAGCAAGTTTTGAATATGAATTTTTATTTTAAAAAATGTTGTTTCTTTATAGGGATGATGCCACGATATTGTTGATCGTGCTTCTCCACATAGAAACAATTTTGATTTGAGGTCGGTCTAAAAATAGTTATTTTTCGAAAAAATGATTTAAAAGATTTAGTTCACACGTAGGCACATAAACATTTACATATAAATGCCTATAATTTCTTTTGAAATCCATGGGTAGGTGGTACTTCCGGGGACGCGTCGGTTTAAAAATTAGAACTAGACCTCGTAGTTCCTTTGACTTTCCCACTAACGATAGGTTAGGAGATAGTGCTTATAACTTATTTTTTGAAAATAAACATGTCATAATCAATCCAAAGTTTTAAAGAAAGATTGAATAATGACTTTTTTTTAAAAGAAAATTATGTTGCAAAGTTTTGATATATTTAAAAGCCAAGTAATTTGTTAAATGCATGAAATGATTCTAATTTAGTATCATTAAAAACATGTTGCATCATAAATGCGGAAAATCTTAAGACACAAATAGGATTACTAATTAAATAATTTAACTAACTTTAGGGGGGGGGGGCACAAATATGCACAAACAATTTTTTTTTTTACGGATATGTTAAAAGTTATTTACAAGCCTATAGGCATGAATTTCTAGTGTTTAAAAAAAGAGTAACACATATGCATGTTTTTGTGATTCTAAATGATGAACAAATTAAACCTAGGCATGGTTTCTACATACATGATAAGATGATGCTAAAATTATAACATTGTTAAAACGACTAATCAGCCTACTAAATTATTATGATTTGATTTTAACATTAAAAACTAATGGAATCTAGTTTATTATTTTTTAGACTTATTAACAAAGTATTAAACAATTGATTGGATGATAACACCTACAAACAATAATTCTATGGTGATTAAAGACAAACCTATAGGCATGATTTCTAAAAATTTTATAAAGAACAAATAAGCATATAAATCCCCTCCCCTAGACGACCCCCCAAAAATAAATTTATTATATGATCTTTAGAGTTACAATTGTTACAACATTCGAATAAATAAATAGAAAAAATAAAATAAAATATATACATATATACATTCAAATAAACAAATAAATCTTTCTTCAAATATTCTTCACTTGAACTTCAAGTTTGAACCTGTCAAAGTAATCAAATAACGGTTAAGCAAAACAAATTGATTCACCTTTTACTTGAACAAAGTAGCAAAATAGCAAAGAAGAACACTTGAATATTTATCGGAATATTAATGTATTGTTAAAGTAGCAAGAGAGCAATGAGAGAAGAGAGAGTGATGAGAGAATTTTTGATTGAGAGTGAATGAGTGTGTTTATGAGAGAACTTGTAAGAGTTAGTGGATGAGTGTGTGAATGAGTTGATGTCAGTTGGGAGAATGTGAATTCAACTCAAGATGTGAGAGTGTCTTTTTATAGTAGAGGAGGGGGAACAAATAGGGAAATAAATATCAATTATAATACAATTTTCCTTATTTTAAAGGATATCCAAATCATAAAATATGTTATATATTTCATTACCAAATATAAACAAGTAAGAATAAATTAATAGAGTAATATTTTCCACAAATGAAGAAGAATCCAAATCAGAATAATTATTATTTTTGACCATATATAAACAAGTAAGAAATTAGCCTTATCTTATATATATATTTTTACTAAATATAAATAAATAAGAGAATATATTTTTTCAAAGAAGAGCCAAAAATAATATTACTTTACCATGTAAGCAAGTAAAATAAGATTGGGAGAGATATATAATTTTCCTTAAATAATGAAGAGCCAAAAATTATTTTACCATATACAAATCAATTTAAAGTCTTATTACCCAAGCAAATCAAATAAGGATATTTTTACTAAATCACTAATATATACAAATTGACAGAATTTAAGAAAAGGAATAATTAAGAGTCAATTAAATATTTTTCTTAATTCCAAGGAGCCAAAATAAGATTTTAAAATTACTATTATTATTCTACCAAATATGAGCCACCAAATAAGACAAGGGACATAATAAGGTTGCCATAGACAAACAAATAAGAATTAATCAAACCAAATATTAATACAAAGGAGGGATTGGTTATATTTCTAAATAAGAGAGCATGAAACAACTATTTTTTAAGTGAATAAATATTTTTTCAAAGAACAAACAAGTAAGAAATTTGCTAATTTTACTGAATGACCTAAAACTTAACTTAAGCTTATTATTATAACATGTATGAAAGTGATAGAATAACATACTTACAATTAGTACATTCATGAAAATAAAATATCCAAATAAACATTGATCCTTATCGAATAATCTACACTATAATTAAGCAAGCTAGATTTACAAATTAACAAATAAGGGGAACAATATCCAAGGATCGAAATTAATGGGCAGATTCTAAACCAACTTAGTGAACTAGACACTAGAAAATTAACATAACAAAAATTAAATAATTTTTAATACCAAAATTTAAGTATACGGATCAACGCATATTTCAAACATCATAATTTATGATAAATATATTAGAATAATAGCAACAGTGATCAAACCCAAAAATTAAAAAAATTGAATAAACAAAGTAATAATTCATTTAAAAAATACCAAAGACTGATCTGTTGAGATCAGTCACATGACCCAGGCCCGAATATCGTCGGAGCTTGCTGTTGCGCGGCTGGTTTCTCGCTGTTCGCCGCCGGAGGCTGCTTGGTTGCTGACGGGAGGCGCTGGTCGCTACTGGCGGTCGTCCTCGCCTGGATGCTGGCACCTGCAAACAAAAGAAGAGAGAACATAGACGAGGAGGGGGAAGAGAAGAGACGGGAAAGAGGAAGAAGGGGGACGACGGGAGAGGGGAGAAAGACGAAGGAGGGGATGAACGACGGGAGAAGGGGAGAGAGATAGCTGCCAGCGGCTGTTGGCTCTGGCAACTGGTGGCTGGAGCTGCTGTCCGCTGCTGGAGTTTCTGCGCTGCTGCTCCTGGTTTCGCCGGCGGTCGCTGCTGCTCCGGTTTCACCGGCGGTCCTGCTTGGATGAAGAGAAGAAGAGGGGAGGAGAGGAGATGGAAGAAGAGGAGGAGAATGGTGGCTTGGAGAAAGAGGGAGAATAGAGGGGTGGCGCTGGTCGGAAAGGGAGGAGGAGCCACGTTAGAGGGGGAAAACGAAAGGGAGAGAGTCACGCTGCCGGCGACGGTGGGTGGCTGGTGGTGTTGGGAGAGAGAGAGAGGCGGCTGATCTGAGGGAGGGAGAAGAGAATGAGAATTATTTTAGGGATTAGAGTCTTTTAGGTTAAAATATGTAGATTAAATCTGGACCATTGATTTTAGAAGAGATGAGGGGTTAGGATTAGATCTAGGAATTAATTAAGATGGACGGATGAGATCAAAGATCAAGTCTTGAAATTAGTTTGGCAAAGTTATAGAGTGGCTAAAATTGCAATAACATTTGGCTAGAATTGGAATGAAAGAGAGGCTATGATTTTAATAAAACTCTAATTCAATGGCTAGAATTGAACGAAATTTGGAATAGAATAGGCTTAATTTAAATATTTTAAGGAAAGTGTAAAAATTATTTAATTTTAAACATTTGAAATTCATTAATAATTTTAAAATATTTTTAAAATGTCTACGATAATTTTATAAGTAGGAAAATACTAAAATATAATTTTCAAGCAAAGTCGACTAAAAATTCTAAAATTTAAAATACGTATTTAATCTAATAGTATTCCTAAAAAGGGTCAAAGGTCGGTCAAAATTGGGTGTCAACACTTAGCAACATTCATGGGATTCAAGCTATATCAAATGGATGTCAAGAGTGATTTCCTAAATGGAGACTTATAAGAGGAGGTGTTTGTTAAACAACTTCCTGGGTTTGAGGATGCTGCGTTACCAGATCATGTGTTCAAATTGAATAAGGGTTTATATGATTTAAAACAAACTCCCAGAGCTTGGTATGAGAAATTGTCAAAGCTTTTGTTGGAAAAATAGGTTTAAAAAAGGTAAAATAGACA
>JAKWJD010001513.1:0-41840 GCA_027705065.1 Solanum peruvianum | reverse complement strand
GATAAGACAGAACATTACTATGTAACTGTCCAACCTCTCCTTAAAAGACTCCAAGTGGGAGTAACTTGAAAGTACGTGAAACTTGAAAAGTTGAGAGAAAACATGTAAAACAGAAAACCAAAACAAGCAATCAGCTAAGAAACAGAGAAGTGAGTTTCTCAGACGAATCAATCAACACACAAAGCATACTTTTAGTTTGTAAATAAAGATGTTTGTTTCCTAGTGATTCAAAGAGGGACTTGAGTGCAATTCTGTCAAAGTACAAAATCAACGATTTCTACTGCATATTACAAGGTACACATCTCAATGTTGATTTGCCTTATAATTCCTCAAAACTAAATATATGACTTCTCCAATAATTTACACACAATAGAATACATAAATTTATATATTGCTTATAAAATAGAAATAATATAGTAACTAATATGAAATAAACTATACAAGTGCAACACAAATTAAAAAAAAAAAAGCTAGGCCAGTAATGTGAATTAAAGACAAAGTGTCTTTTTTAACATTGTTGAGAGGCCAAGAACACTTATCTTGAGATTAGTATTTTTTTTCAAGAAAATTAAGGCGTTTGACAAATCATTAGAACTGTTTTTAAGTGGAAGCAGAATCAGTTTTTTTTTTTGCGGTTAGAATGAAACCAAAAACTTATGCTTCTTAAAACAAAGTAGAAGAAGGAGCATAAAATATTTTTTCAAGATCAATATATCCCTTCCATATATACATATTTAATTCAATATTTGCTTGTCAATTAATTAACATATCTCATAAATTTGTAAATTTTATTTAATTTTATGGGAAAAATGTACAAGTACCCCCTCAAATTATACCCGAAATCTCAGAG
Organism: Solanum peruvianum; assembly: GCA_027705065.1. Taxonomy (NCBI): domain Eukaryota; kingdom Viridiplantae; phylum Streptophyta; class Magnoliopsida; order Solanales; family Solanaceae; genus Solanum; species Solanum peruvianum. Next base: position 40,990 of record JAKWJD010001513.1, on the reverse strand, counting down.
ACATACTTATACTATACTAAGGTCCTATTATCCCCTGAACTTATTTTATAAAAAAATTTCTACTCCTTTTCGACCTACGTGACACTATCTTGTGGGCCCAGCATATGTTGACATTTTTTTCAAGCCAGTACCACGTAGGCCAAAAAGGGGTACAAAATTATTAAAGTAAGTTGAGGGGGTAATAAGACCTGTATAGTATAAGTGTTCTCTGAGATTTCATGCATAGGTTGGGGTATTTATGCATTTCATTAAGATTTATATATATATATATATATATATATATATATATATATATATATATATATATATATATATATATATATATATATATATATATATATATATATCAGTTCGATTTGGTTATTTTTTGTGGGTTTGGTAAATCAAAACTAAACCAAATAGTATCGATTTTTAAAATTTAAACCAAATCAAACCAAATCAAATATCAGCTTATTAATCGGTTTGGTTCAAGCTGCAGTTCAGTTTGATTTTTTTAAACTATAACCATGAATAACCCTTTAATGAACTATCGATTTACCTAATAACTCAATATTAAAAATTAAATCAAATTGATAATTGATATACTTTTATATGTATATATATTATAAAATCATAAAGAAATTGTTAATCTAATAACTATAGAATAAACCAATATCATTTTCTTTTGAGAAAATTATCATGACTCAGATCGTCGTGATTGACACCCACCATAACTCTTTGATGGGAGAACTAGTACTACAACTCAAACAAACAACTAATTTAAAAATTAAAGCATTTAAGGATACAAAATAAGTCAAATACTAAGGAAAGAAATCAAGTTCCCATAAACTCTAACAAAGGTGTCACAATAATAAACTAACATTGTGAAAGTAATGCCTAGAAACTGAAAGTCAATGTACCAAAACATCCTAACAATGTAAAACAAAGTCTAAACAAGAAGGGATGCAATCCCAATCTAATGAACTAATCAACTAACTAGAATAAATGTCTAGGTCCAAAAATGGCGCACATAGACGAAAGAAAAATTTCATGGTAGCCCGGAAAAATTGACTCATCCTTGAGTTCGTAACGACGATCACTGATCTTCAAAGAGAGGTCTGCCAATAGTCGCTTAAGATGCCCTATACTCAACAAAAATAAGAGCAAGTGCAGTATCAATACATAACCACACTGTATTGGTAGGATCACACGGCTATCCCACTAAGTGCAACATAAGCAAGTCAAACAACATTATAATCACATGCATATATGTCAACATCTACAATATTAATATTTATGAACAACGATCAACTTCACATTTATCAATATACACATTATGTCAAGTAGTTGGTCCTCTCATGGTACCCAAACCCAACTGTTAGCATACGGAATGTGGTACTCGATCCCATAGTTATGCCGGAATGTGAAAATCTAATTTCATTTTTATGCCGGATCGTGGCAATACGATTCATCAACAAACCACAATCACAAACACTAGTACACTCTCAAGTCATACAATCAAGAGGTGATTCTTGTCATGTAGTAATTCGTTTATCTCATTTACAACAAGTGTGATCAATAATGCAACATTCATATACATAAAAGTATCATAGTGAAGCAAGAACATACATCACACAATCATAGAATCACAATTATCACCTATCTCGAAACAAGCTTGAAACCCTAAAATCTTGATCCTTCTCTTTCCGAATTCGCTCCATGTGTTCTTGGTCTACAAACAATCATAATAACGCGGGAATCAACAAACAATCGCTAATTACTCGAAATTATAACAATTATATGAACCCTAAATCATTCCTATGATCCCAAGTATTTAATTTATGGTTGTTTGCACCATAAAATCTATATCAAAACCCTCCCCCATAATATTTACCCATTCTATTATGTTTTACGGATCAAAAAAGAAATCTAGGGAGTGAAAAACTTACCAGTAGCCTCAAAAAGGTGAAAAATGAGTAGGAGTCGTCTGAGATTCGTTCTTTAGCTCTAAAAGTTGAAAGTGTATAATAAGGTCGTTTAGGGGTTTATTAACGACCTTAAGTCGCGTCGAGCCCACCACAACGACCCTCACCCCGGTGCAGCGGCTCTGCCATAGCGACACAAATCCCGCTAAAACGGCTTGCACGGAACCAATGATCTATTTAATTAATTCCAAGATGCCCATTTCACAACACACCTTTAACCAACGACACTTACAAAATCTCATTTACGCTAAGATCGATTTCGAGAGTTCTACTCGCCCCAATCTAATGCCGTAAAGTCGTATGAGTTTATTAACGTTTTATGTAACTATTCATGAAATCAAAATCTTAAATAATACACCCGATTGTTACCAGATTTCCCTATACCTTAATGACTATAATTTCATCTAAATCTTGACTAGATTGAAAAATTTTATGTTACTACGAAAAAGTTTTTTGACCCAAAATTTTTTCCCTTTGCCTTTTCTATAACGATGAAATCCCGTCGTTACAGAAATGGTCAAATGACCCCCCCCCCAAATCTATTAGCGCATTTTCACTGCACACTTATACTTTACGAGGATCCTACTATCCCTTAAACTATTTTAAGGTGGAATTATTTCCTTTCTAAAACGTCATTACCAGACATGTATCTTGTGGTGAAATAAACACACTTGACACATGTATTTCACATTTTTATAGACACACACACTTTTTAAATCTCCTTGTTCCTCCCCCTTTATTCCCCAATCATTTCTTCATCCTAACTATAATAAACACCATTTTGACCTCAATAAATTCCTATATCTCTAACATTTATATAAAAAAAAATTGAGTCATTTTTTTATCCATTCTAAATCTGTAGAGCATAGAATATAGCAGCCATAATCAAATCTTTCATTCAATCAATTCAACAATCTTTTCATATTTTTTTACATTTCGTTCGATTTTCTTCACAGACAACTTTATATACACATTAAATAGGTCATGAATGTTCGAGATCAAATTCAACCTCAGGCGATTTTGTTGACGAATAAAACCACTGCGGATGAGTAAATCAATTTTAGATCAATTTGTAACACCATTTTGAGAAATCTCTCTCTCTCTTTCCCATTCTTTCTCTCTCTAAAATTTTCTTGATTAAGTTAAATTTGAGTTTTTGATTTTGATTCTTCATAGGTTTTAGGAAAAGATGTTTAAAAAATGTAGAAGAAATTATTTTTTGTCAGTTACTATTAACAAGTTTGTAAATATTTTTTAAATATACAGTTACTTCACTTTGATTTTGTTTTTCTCGAGTCCATAACTTTAAAATAATTAAGCAATAGGTATTTTTTTTTAAAAATAAATTTAATTTGTTAGATATGTTCTAAATAAGCCTATTGAAAACTATACATTCATAAAATTCATTAGTTGTTGATAATTTTTATCCAAAGATTCATTAATAAAGCTTTCACAATGATAATAGTGAAAAAAGATATAGTTGTATAGCTACAATAAGAAGAAAGAAAGAGAAAAAAAATGAGAAAAAAGGAAATTAAATAAAATAGGCAACTTTCTATGTCCAGTTAACACTTGTGACGTTACTTATTTCATTTTAAAGTAGTTTGAAGGTAATAGTATTTTAATGGAGTATAGATATATAGTAGAAAATTCGATAATAGGCTAGGTGGTATTGACCATTTCGAATTTTGTACACTTCTAAAACGAATTATAATTCGCAAAATATGTGAAATCATAATAAATTAATTAGTATATAATATATTTTTTTAAAAAAAATTATGAAGCTGAATTATCAAAATATCGTAACCAACATAGTGAGTAGTGGAGTATTATTTTTGAGGTAAAACTTATTCACATCGAGTACACATTAAGTCAATACATGCCTTTTATGTGTTTAAATTCATAGCTGACTTTACTTAATCATAATTCATTAACATGTCTTCTATTTTATTAAATTATATAATAATAAAAATTACATTAATTTGATGTAAATTATGGTTGAAAATAATTTTATTTTAATTTTCTAGTCTTAATTTCTTTGGTTTCTTAGTGAAGGGGTTAATGCAATTGCAAGGAAAGTGCAAAATTATACACACACCTAAAAGAATCAGAAAATAGACATTTTTGTCCTATTTTAAAAAAGCTCTAAAGTATTGACCACTAGAATAATGGCACATCAGCTGAAATGAGATGGCAGTAGTCAGATGTGCAAATATAGGAAAATTAAAGGGGCTTTAAGAGCAAATACGTGGTGCTATTTGAATCACAATCCTTTTTCAGAACAAAATCTTCTCTCTCTCAATCTCAAAAAACCCAGACCTAAACCCTTTTTTTTTTACTTTTTCTCTCTCTCTCTCTCCTTATAGTTGTGTGGCGGCTGCAACTCTCTCGAACCCATCTCTTCTCTTCTAGGGTTTCTATCTTCTTCCTTAAACCCTCTTTATCTTCAGGGTTTTACAGCTTCTCCTGTTGAAGATCTAGCTCGGAATGGCTGCTGGTGCTCCTCCTGCTGATCGTATCCTTACTATATCTACTTTTATAGGGGTATTCATTGGTTTTCTTTGTTTTTTTCCTCTTCAAATCAAATCAACACAAGTTATCTGAGATTCAATATGTATGTCCGTGTTGATGTGGTAGCTTTTTCTTTTTCTTTTATCTGATTCTATTGGGCTTCTGTAGATCTGACCTTGCTGTTGGCTGCTTGATTTGTGTTTCTCTTTGTTTTTTAATCATGTAGAGCGATGTTTTTGTTTTTCTTACACATAACCATGTTTTTTTGGGCTTGATTCAATTGTTTTGTTGGTATATTCAACTTATATTTGTTGTTGGGCTAGCTGTTTGGTGATATACCACTCTTTTTTACTGACAGAAGGGATTTATTTTGGTTCAGATAGTTATGTGCTAATTTATTTAATTATTTGTAGTGGCGGAATTGAAGTGTTATAGGCTAATTTGTGTGAAAAGTCATGCTTTGTTCACTCCAAATTTCAGTGGTATCATTGGAATTTGTTTCTCTTTAGTTTTTATTCACTTCGAAATTGTGGAGAATGTTTTTCTTTTACTGTTACACCGTAGAAGCTGCAGATTTGCTGCAGAATTTGTCACTGGATTCTCGGAATAAGACTCTTGAAATTGCAGATACAAAAAAGAAGGTAAGTTTTCTTTAATCTGTCTTAATGATTGATTTCATTCAATTGGTCCACAGTTCCTAATTGGAAATTTTGATTCTTTTTCAGCCTTCTGGGAACCCTACTGATGGGGCAAACGGTCAGCTTCAGTCGGCTGATCGGTCTGTGACACCTGTGTTGCCAGAATTCATGGATCCAAATTTGTGCTATGTTCCTAACAGTTATGCCTCAACAGCATACTATTATGGTATATGCTAATTTCAGCTTCACTTTGTGTCAGTGTTGGAACACCATATTAATTACTTTTGTTATGATTTTGTAAAAATAAAGTACTTCTATTTAGAATATGATAGTGTGCTTTTACTAACATATTTTTGTATCTGCTGTAGGATATGATGCTTCTGCTAACGAGTGGGAGGACTATGCACGATATACGAATCCGGATGGAGTTGAGATGCCTGTAAATATTTCTGTTTGAACTCTTGCTAAAATATTTGATGTGTTAATCTTTTTTCCTGTATTGACATTTTGGTGTAACAAGATATTTTGTTGCTGTCCTGATTTGCTTCTTTCTAGATCAATCAGTTTTTTTTTTTGTATGTTCGTGGTTTTGATTTAGTTGAAATGCAGGGAGTTTATGGAGACAACAGTTCACTTATCTATCATCATGCCTATGGTTATGCACCCTATAGTCCATATTCACCTGCTACTTCGCCTGTCCCTACTGTGGGGCATGATGGCCAACTTTATGGATCGCAACAATATCACTATCCGTATTTCCAGCCACTCCCCCTGACCAGTACTTCAAACACTAGTTCAGCCGCCCTGCCAAAAGGTGAGATTGCCACTTCTGCAGCAGCTGCTGACCAAACATCATTATCTGTGGATTCTGCTAAAGGGAACTCAAATGTCATTGTGAATGGTGGTGTAAAGGGAAATACTGGGCATATGCCTGTGAGGCCTGCATTCCAGAATTCATCCTTAAATGCTAATGGCTCTTATGGACCTGGCACATTGCCAGGAGGAGCTGCTTCAGGTTATCAGGACCCTAGACTGGGTTTTGATGGTGTTCGTTCTCCTATTCCATGGATTGATGGGTCAATGTTCACTGATGGGCAAGCTAGGCCAGTGGTGAACAATTCTTTTACGCCATCATTTTCAAATGCTATGCTGCTCCATCAACAAAGAATCAGAATGTTCATCCACATGTAATGGTATGTTATTCGAGAGTATTGATGTGCTCTTTTTCTTCCTACATTTACAGTCTCCTTTAGAAACTTGTAGTTGTTACTCCAGTATACGTGTTTAAGGCTAGAAAAGATACTGACTCTACTGTTCTATTGTAGGGCATGCACCACCCAAGGTCTTCATCTAGTGTGAACACAACTAATGGGTATATGAATAGGATGTATCCCAACAAATATTATGGGCAGTTTGGGAACACATTCAATTCTGGCATGGGGTTTGGGCCTAACCGGTATGATACTCGCGCTACAGGTCGTGGTGGGTGGATGACAGTTGATAACAGGTCTAAACCCAGGGGTAGAGGAAATAGTTTCTATGGCTATGGCAATGAAAACATGGATGGTTTAAATGAGCTCAACAGGGGACCGAGAGGTAAAGGATCCAAGAATCAGAAGAGTTTTACACCAGTTGCTCTGGCAGTCAAGGGGCATAACATCCCTCTTGCTGTAACCAAAGACGCCGAGGAAGAAAAACCAAGCCTGATGCCTGACAGAGAACAATACAACCATCCAGATTTTCCAGTGACATATGCTGATGCCAAGTTCTTTATCATCAAGTCTTACAGTGAAGACGATGTGCACAAAAGCATCAAATATAATGTGTGGGCTAGCACACCAAATGGCAACAAGAAGCTTGATGCTGCTTACCAAGAGGCTCAACAAAATTCTGGAGGCTGCCCAGTTTTTCTTTTCTTCTCGGTGAGCTTTGTTCGATACATTGCTCTTAGTCTTTTTTGTTAATTCTGATCATACATAAAAATACATGTGATCTTTTTTTTTTGATTCACATCCTCATGATTGCTTATTTTTTGTCTTTTTATCCAGGTAAATACAAGTGGGCAGTTTGTTGGTGTTGCAGAGATGGTAGGGCCAGTTGATTTCAACAAGAATGTGGAGTATTGGCAGCAAGACAAGTGGGTCGGCTGTTTTCCTGTCAAGTGGCACATTGTGAAGGATGTACCAAATAGCTTGTTGAAACACATCACACTGGAAAACAACGAGAACAAGCCTGTTACGAACAGCAGAGATACTCAGGAGGTATGCCACTGTTTTTTAATATTGTGCGAAAGAAGGGTAGTGTTTTTGGGCGTGGTGTATAGTCTGTCCTTGTTAACTTGACTGTTGCAAACAGTTTACCAGCTGTTTCTCTGTTTGCTACAGGTTAAAGTGGAGCAGGGTCTGCAAGTGCTCAAGATATTTAAGGATCATATTAGCAAACAGTGTATCCTTGATGATTTTGAGTTCTATGAGGATCGTCAGAAGAGAATTCAGGATAAGAAGGCCAAGCAACAGCTATTCCAGAAACAGGTAAACTGTTTGCTATCATGTGAATTTGAAAAAGAATATGACGGGGTGCTTTCATTTCGGCATTTAGCAGTACTCAATGTCTTCATAATTTGGATCTCTTTTTGATTGTAAAATATGGGTTTTTTCTTTGGTTCTCAGTCTCAGGTATGGGAAGGTAAAGCTACTACTGAAGAGAAGAACAGAGATCATTCAAAGGTTGATCTCAAGCCACAAAAACCAACAGAAGTTTCAGCTTGTTTGAACAAAGAAAATTTACCGGCTGCTTCCCAGACTAGCACTGTGGAAGTGAAGCTTACCGAAATTGTACCAGTTACAAAAACTGGAGATGATGTGAAGGATGTTGTATCAGAAAAGAAACCTGTAGCAAATGGGGCTTCTAATGGATGCTAACTTCAGCTAATGAAGGGTGGTCTGTGGTTAAGAGGTCCTAGATTGGAGCTTTATGACAAGATGATATGCACATGAGTGGTGCTTGGTTAGATCTCATAACCATAGCTGCCCTTGTTATCCGAGCAGCATTTGGAGTTGGTTGTTGCTGGAAATAAGTTCTAAGAGAAAATTCAATAGTTGGCAGGAAGTCTAGAGGCATCTGTTTCTAGAAGAGTTGAGACAGTATGGAAGCCCCATTTCCCCTCATGGGACAGTTTCTTGGTATTTTTAGCTTTGATTAGTTTCAGACCTTGGTTTGGGTTTATGAATTTTTTTGTTTCTTTTGTTTTTGTGGCTTATTTTAGGCAATTGCCTTTTTCCTTGTCGAGTTACTGGTTTTAGATGAGGGTTTTTGTTATATTAGTCTATCTTATCAATCTGTTGTGTCAGTTCAGCATTGCTTTTCCCCCCTTTAAACTACTGGTTAGAGCTAGAAACTAGGTTGGAGTGCATTGCGATATAGTTAAACTTTGAAGTTGTTAACGCTTGTTGGTTCTTTTTCTCTAAATTCATTTTTACTGAACGACTTCAGTCGCTTGTTAGTTGTGTTTCGTGATTGTCCTGTTAGTAACTAGGATGTATGTATGTGTAAAGTTGTCATCCTAGAAGAAAATAATAGCTTCTGTGGCAAGTTCTAAAAATTTACTTGTTTTCTCCCCGAAGTGTTTATAGTTGATTTGCTTTGGTTGCAGGATTAACTTGTTTTTGCATTCTCTAAATAAAAACAATCAGTGCTATCAATAATTTAGAAGTTTTTATATATTTCCTCCTACCATGCTCTAAGAGGGGTTCTTTTTATTTTAGTATGAAATTGAAAACGAAATTATTCATTCAAAGTTCGAAGACTTATTTAGATGTTTTCATTGAAAAAAGTAGTTTTCTACCAATTAATATTTAGTTATTTCTTCTTTCTCGAACAATTGTCCTATATAGTATATTTTTTTTCCTTCTCTTTTCACGTTTAGTTTTCAATTTCAATTTTTATTGGATTAACTTTTTATTGAATTCCTTTTAAAAAGTAACTACTTATTTTTGATATACTATTTGATTATTAACATATATTGCAATATGTTACAATACTTTGTAACTTATTGAAATTCTCTCTCTTTCTTCTTTTACTTTCTCTCTTCTTTTTTTAATTTCTGGCTCTCTCTCTCTCCCTTTCTTTTTCTTGTTCTTTCTCCCTCTCGTACTGTTACTTTTTTTCCCTTTCTTTCTCTTTCTCTTTCAACTTCTTCTTAGAATAGTTAAGATTCTACTGAATATAACATGTATCAATAATTAATTAGACAAATAATTTAATCGTAACATAAATAACATAATGAACTACAATTAAAATGAATTAAACTTAAATTTTAAAATATATTACACAAAATTAAAGTTGAATTAGAAGAAAATTAAATATGAATGCAAAATGTAGCAAAAGAGCTTTCTTTGATCTATAAACTGAATAAAACTTTTATCAACAGTGAATTAAACCAATAATTCAATCGTAACAAGTCAATCAATAAATTGTAAAATGAATTAAACTTGTATTTAAAAGTGTATTACACAAATATTAAAGTTGATCTAGAAGAGAGAATTAAACATGAATAAAAAACATAAATAATGAAAGACCAGACAATAATCTATAAAGTAGACTAAACATGTATCAGTAATGAATTAAACAATATCCAAATGAAAAAATATTTAATGATTCGTAGACTAAATAAAACTTGTATAATAATTAATTAGACGCAAGTAATCTAGTTCTAACAAAGGAAGAGACAAAGTGAATTTCCAAACGTATTAAACTTGAACTAAAAACGTATTACACACTTAAAGTTGAATTAGAAGCGAATTAAACATGATTGCAAAATGTAGCAAATGAAAGATCATTATTTGATTTGTAAACCGAATAAAACTTGTATCAATAATAAATTAAACAAGTAAATCATCATAACAAATCAAACCAATAAACTGCAAAAATAATTAAATTGTATTAAAATTGCATTACACAAATATTAATTTGAATTAGAAAAGAGATTAAGTATGAATAAAAAATGTAACTAATAATGAAACACCAGAGAATGATCTATATAGTGAATTAAACTTATATCAATAATTAATTAAAAAGTAACTAATAGCAACAAATAATAAAACTACAACATGAATTAAATGGTGTTAAAATTGTATCACATCATATTAAAGTTGAATTAGAAGAGAAAACAACAAATGAAAAACATAACTAACGAAAGACAAGACAATAATCTATAAATCGAGTTAAACTTGTATTACTCATGAATAAAATATGTATTATATGTGTGTTATAAATTATTTTGGTTTTTATCTAAAGAGAATGGGTGATGTTTGTGCCAATGTTATAAATGTATTACAAGTATGTTACTAAATTATTTTGGTTGATATCACTAAAAAAAGAGTGAAAGTTTGTAATATGTATTATAAGTATCTTTCATGATTTTAATACAATTATGGAACATATTTAATACATATGATTGTATAAAATATGTTTCTATAATTTTAAAGATTTGAAATTTCTGATATTATAATTTTTTTCTGATTTTTCTATTCCTCTTCTCATCGTGTTTTTGAATAAAATTATGAAATATGGGTAAGAATTGATTTTAAAAACAGTTATTTAAATGAAAATATTAAAAAAAGAAGAATAAAAAAAAGGAAGAGAAAGAATACACAGAAAGAGATGACGAAGAAGAATAAAAATAAAAAAAAGAGAGAGGAAAATGTCAGGAAAGAGTGAAGGAGGTGAAGGAAGATAAAATAGTACAATTTTCTTAATTCTAAAAAAATGTTATATTTTAGTTAGAAAAATGTTGACATAGATGATATCTATTTTTATAATATAATATGTTTATGTGATTTATCCTTTTTTATTTGAAAAATTTAAATTCTACGATTTCATATACTCTCAGTTTAAGATCACACCAATTTTTTTTTTAATTCCATATTGAACTAAAAGGAGATATATATATTGAAACGAAAAAAGTAACTAATGTGACCATGATTAATAGATATTCTATTAAGTGATAAATTGTAGAACTAAATATGACATCTCAAAAGAATATTATCATTTTCGTTTTCCTTACTATAAATTGAAATGCCAACTTTTAGTTTACCTTAATCTTATCTAAAGATAAGTATGACATGTGATGAGAGTTTGTAACTTTTAAGCAAAGGGTATAAGATTAAATTGAAAATTAAATCAAATTGCATATTGAGTTCAATCAAAAATAAATTTTAAATAATGGTTTTGTTTGATTTAATTTGGTATTAGAAAAAAAATTCGATTATATTTGAGTTAGTTTGATATTAGAAAAAAATCTGACTATATTTGAGTTGATTTGTTTTTAACTAAAAAAATTTAATCGAAATCGAACCAATCCAATATTATATATATAACTTTTAAAAATTTATTTAATATGTTAAAGTATTTATTTTGATATAATTTCAAAAAACTTCTAATGTTTTTTTCATAATTTTTGTTATTTAACATATTATTTTAAGTTTTTTAGACTTAAAATTTTGAATGGTCTAATAAATTTTATTGTCCCTAAATATTAATAACTCTTATAAAGTTGTAACGACCTGTTTAGTCGTTTTGAGCAGCAGATTTTATTTCTGGAAAACTGACTGAGACGACGGACCCCCGACGGACCGTCATGGGCACGACGGACCGTCGAGGGGTCTCGTTTCAAAACACTTAGAAGTTCTGAAATTGGGGTACTTGAAATCGACTCTCTGAACTTCGTGACGACATGACAGGACGGACCGTCGTGGGCACGACGGACCGTCACAGACCCTTTAGTGGAATTGAGTCTCTGAACTCTGTGACGGAGCAGCAGGACGGACCGTCGCAGGCACGACGGGCCGTCACAGGCTGCGTAATCCCAGGCTGGGTCGGATTTCTATTAAGTAATTTAAGGGCGTTTTGTTTGGACTATCCCTGATATAGTATTAAAGTTAGTGGTTTAATATTAATAACTCAATTACTTGGGGGTTAAAAGAGGTAACCTTGAGTTGATTAGTGGATCACTATTGCCATCTTTTATACTTAATTATATGCTAATTAGGGTAAAAGAAAGAGGGTTTGTGAATAAGAAAAATAGAAAGAACAAGAGAGGGAAAAGCGATTGATGATAGAGAGAGACGAACGAAGAGAGAAACAAAGCTTGGGAATTGCTTGCTTGATCACGAATCTTCGGTGGAGGTAGGTTATGGTTTTTATGCTATTCGTAGTAGACTCTTAATAGCGAATGATATGTGTTGGTAATATTATCTCATCCTATATGCTTAATTGTATGCTTGCATGAATGTGATTATATAATTGTGATAAAATAAGCATGATGAGGCTATTGAATCATAAATCTTGAAAAAAAAACCTAATCCTTTGTTAATGATGATGCCTTGGTATAGAGAAGGCTTGATGAACTAAAGTAATGAGATTGATGATGCCTTGGTATAAGAGAAGGCTTGATAAACTAAAGTAATGAGTTGATGATGGCCTTGGTAAAAGAAGGATTGATGAATTGATAGAATGAGATTAGTGGAGCGGGTGTCACGAACCGACACGTAGAATTAGGGGATCGGAGTGTCACGTTCCGACACATAGAATTAGGGGATCGGGTGTCACGACCGACACGTAGAAGTAGGGGATCGGGTGTCACGAACCGACACGTAGAATTAGGGGATCGGAGTGTCCGTTCCGACACATAGAATTAGGGGATCGGGTGTTACGAACCGACACGTAGAATTAGGGGATCGGAGTGTCACGTTCCGACACATAGTAGTAGGGGATCAGAGTGTCACGTACCGACACAAGAGGAAAAAAATAATGAGGGAGCGGAGTGTCACGTGCCGACACAAGAGGAAAAGATAATGAATCTTGAAAGATGCTAATATACTCAATCTAATGAACCTAATTCCCAAATGAGTATGGTATTGAGGCTTGAGTCCTTATGTGTGAACTTGGCGGTACTTTAATGATTATAGTACTTGTTGTTGCTACATGTTGAGTATTTTAGTTGATTTTATGATATTACTTGATATATACTGTTTTCTATTTTGAGTTGGCCGATGATACTTACTCAGTACTCGTGTTTTGTACTGATCCCTACTTGTATGTTCTTTCTTTGTTATATGTGGAGTGCAGCAAACGTGCCGTCATCTTCAACTCAACCGCAATTCTAGCCAGTCTTCATTACACCGGATTTTAAGGGTGAGCTAATGCTTCTAGCTTGGACTGGATCTTCTTCTTCATGTCTTGATGCCTTGAAGTTCCGGCATGGACTAGCTTTTACTTGTTTTAGCTTCTTAGAGTACTCCTAGTTTAGTAATTTGATCATAGATGTTCTTGTGGTGATGACTTCCAGATTTTGGGAAATAATAGATGTTGAGTTTTTAGAAGTTTATTGAATTGATTTTCATTAATGAGTTTAAGTCTTCCGCATTACTTTCTGTTGATATTATATTGAAATGTTAGGGTTTAGATTGGTTGGTTCGCCACATAGGAGGGTAAGTGTGGGTGCCAGTCGCGGCTCATTTTGGGTCGTGACAAACTTGGTATCAGAGCATTAGGTTCGTTGGTCTCATCAACCAAGAACGAGTCTAGTAGAGTCTTAAGGAACGGTAGGGAGACGCCTTTACTTTTCTTTGAGAGGCTATAAGACTTTAGGAAAATTCCATTCTTTCTTTCTTTATTTCGTGCTATTACTTGGATCCATTGGTATCTAGGTGATACAAATTGGATACTCTATTTCGCAGATGGTTAGAACTAGAGCAACGACTGCGCCAACACCGACCAACGGCAAGACAAGAAGCGTCTGTCCAGCCACAGGGGCTGTAGCTCTAGCTCGAAGGAGAGTAGCGGCAAGAGGCCATGGAAGAGGTTGTGGGAGGACGTCCTCTAGAGGAAGAGGACAAACACCTAGCCCATCTGGTACTAGGGCAGAGTGACTCCTCCACCAACTGAGGAAGTGGTAAGAGAGTGGGTGAGATGGGGAAAATGAGCAAGTGCAGAATGAGGAATTACCACCCCAACCTACCCCAGAGATGATCAATCAGGTTCTTGCTTATCTTAGCGGGTTATCTGATCAAGGCCAGACACCTCCAGTGTTTTCCGCACCAGCACCTCAGGTTCCAGAGGTACAACATGCCACTGCTGGGGCTCCCCGCATGGATGCCTCATTGGAAATAGGCACGTTTCCTCGTCTGACTACAGGGCCCATAATGACAAATGATCAGCATGAACTTTTCAGTAAGTTCTTGAAATTGAAACCTCCAGTCTTCAAGGGTGCTGAATCTGAGGATGCCTACGATTTTCTGGTTGACTGTCATGAGCTACTACACAAGATGGGTATAGTAGAACGGTTTGGTGTTGAGTTTGTGATTATCAGTTCAAGGGAACGCCAAAATGTTGGTGCGGTCACATGTGAGTGTCAACCAACAGAGGCACCACCTATGACTTGGGCATCATTCTCTAGCTTGTTTATGGAGAAGTATATCCCCCGGACTTTAAGAGATAGGAAAAGAGATGAGTTCTGAGCCTGGAGCAAGGTAGGGTGTCGGTTACTGCATATGAGGCTAAGTTTCGTGCATTATCCAGGTATCCACCCAACTTTGTTTCAGTCCACAAGCGGATTCGCCGTTTTGTGAAGGGGTTAAGGTCAGATTGCGGATTTTCAGCCTTACAGGTAGCGGCTACGGCAAAATCCTTTCAAGAAGTGGTAGACTTCGTGATAGAGGTGGAAGGAGTGAAGCCAGATGACTTCACCATGCATCGACATCAAAAAGGTTTCGAAAGGGAGGTGAGTTTAATGGTTCTTACTCTAGAGGATAGGGTTCCGGAGGTTACTCAGTCCGACCAATTCAGTCTTCACTACAAACTGTAGTTGGGGGTCCACCTCAGACCGGTCAACACTTCTCTGAGAGACCTATGCTTGACTCCAGAGAGTGTTATGGATGTGGGGAGACGGGACATATTAGGAGGAATGTCCAAAATAGAGTTATAGACCCCCAATAGCTAGAGGTAGAGGTGGTCATGGTAGAGGCCGTTATTCTGGAGGACGTGGTGGCCGAGGTAATGGTGGTCACCAAAACGGCCGGGGTGACGGGCAAACTGGAGCCACTGCAGCACAACATGGTAGGGGCAATGGGCAGACAGGTGATAGGGCCCATTGTTATGCTTTCCCTGGGAGATCTGAAGCGGAGACATCTGATGCTGTCATCACAGGTAATCTTTTGGTTTGTGATTGCATGGCTTCTGTATTGTTTGATCCTGGATCCACATTTTCTTATGTATCTTCCTCATTTGCTATTGTCTAAATTTACATTGTGAATTACTTGACATGCCTATTCGTGTTTCTACTCCGGTGGGTGAGTCTGTGATAGTTGAAAAGGTATATAGGTCTTGTTTGATGAATTTTGTGGGGAGCAATACTTATGTAGACTTGGTTATCTTAGAAATGGTTGTTGATTTGATGTAATTCTGGGTATGACTTGGCTTTCTCCGAATTTTGCGATCTCTGATTGTAATGCTAAAACTGTGACGTTAGCCAAGCCTGGGACAGACCCGTTAGTGTGGGAGGGTGACTACACTTCCACTCCGGTTGCGTATCATCTCCTTTCTTCGTGCTAAGAAAATGGTTAGTAAAGGGTGTTTAGCTTTCTTGGCACATCTCAGGGATGACACTACCCAAGTACCTTCAATCGAAACGGTTTCGGTAGTCCGTGTTTTTTGGATGTGTTCCCTGCAGATCTTCCTGGTATGCCACCGGCTAGAGATATTGAATTTTTGCATCGATCTGGACCGGGTACTCGCCCCATTTCTATACCCCTTATAGAATGGCTCCCGCGGAGTTAAGAGAGTTAAAGGCCAACTTCAAGAGTTGTTGAGCAAAGGCTTATTAGACCAGTGCATCTCTTGGGGTGCTCTGGTGTTATTTGTGAAGAAGAAGGATGAGAGTTTTCGAATGTGCATAGACTACAGACAACTGAATAAGGTAACTATTAAGACAAGTATCCTCTTCCCACATTGATGATTTGTTGGATCAGTTCAAGGTGCTTGTAACTTCTTAAAAATCAACTTGAGATCTGGTTACATCAATTGGAAAAATACGGCAACGGATGTGCCCATGACTGCTTTTCAGACAGATATGGGCATTATGAGTTTTTTAGTAATGTCTTTTGGGATACGAATGCCCTGCTGCTTTCATCAAGCTTGATGAATGGGATTTTTAAGCCATATCTGGATCTCTTTGTGATCGTATTTATTGATGATATACTGATATACTCAAAGAGCAAGAAAGAACATGAGGAACATTGAGAATTGTGTTGGAAGTATTAAGGGAGAAAAAGCTTTATGCCAATTCTCCAAGTGTGAGTTTTGGATAGATTCAGTGTCCTTCTTGGGGCATGTGAGTTTCTAAGGATGGAGTGATGGTGGATCCATCTAAGATTGAAGCAGTGAGAAGGAGAGAGAGACCTACTAATGTTACAGAGAGAAGGAGCTTTGTTGGTGTAGCTAGCTACTACCGCGCGATTTGTCAAGGGGTTCTCTTTATTGCTTCCCAATTGACAAGCTTGATTAAGCAGACTGTCCCATTTGTATGGTCGGATGAATGTGAGGAAAGCTTTCAGAACTCAAGACCTTGCTGACTACTACACCTATCCTTACCTTGCCAGAGTAGAGGGTAAGAACTTCATTATTTATTGACGCATCCTATTCGGGTTTGGGTGCAGTGCTAATGCAAGAAAAGAATGTAATTGCTTATGCTTCAAGGCAATTAAAGGTGCATGAACGAACTATCCGACCCATGTTTTGGAGTTTGCTGCGGTAGTGTTTGCTTAAAGCAATGGAGGCACTATTCTATATGGGGTTAAGTGTGAAAGTCTATACGGGATCAATCGTAGCCTACAATATGTCTTACTCAGAAGGATTGAATTGAGACAGAGGAGATGGATGGAACTACTGAAGGACTACGACATCAACTTTTTGTATCATCCAGGAAAAGCGACTGTAATGTTGTGGCAGAGGCTTTAAGTAGAAAGGCGGGAAGCATGGGAAGTCTAGCTACTTGCAATTTTCTAGACGCCCATTGGCTAGAGAGGTTCAGATTCTGGCTAATGACCTTATGAGGTTAGAAGTAAATGAGAAGGGAGGATTTTAGCTTGTGTGGAGGCGAGATCTTCCTTTCTTGACAAGATCAAGGAAAGACAGTAATGATGAGAAATTGATCCAGATCCGAGATAAAGTATACGAGGAGAGGCTAAGAAGCCACAAATCGATGAGGAAGGTGTTTTGAGAATAAGGAAGGGTATGTGTACCCCGCATGATGATTTGATCAACACTATTCTGACAGAGGCTCATAGTTCAAGATATTCTATACATCGGGTGCAACCAAGATGTACCGTGACCTAAGCAACACTTTTGTGTGGAGTAGAATGAAGCGTGATATTGTTGACTTTATTGCCAAATGTCCAAACTGTCAACAAGTAAAGTATGAACACCAGAGGCCCGGAGGAACACTTCAGAGAATGCCCATTCCTAAATGGAAGTGGGAGAGGATGATTGCGATGGATTTCGTGGTTGGTCTTCCAAAGACATTGGGAAAGTTTGATTCTATTTGGGTAATTGTGGAAAGATTAACTAAGTCTACTCACTTCATTCCGGTCAAGGTTACCTACAATGCAGAGAATTAGCCAAATTTACATTCTCAGAAATTGTTCGATTGCATGGAGTTCACTCTCCATTATATCAGATAGAGGTAAACAGTTTACTTCTAAGTTTGGAGAACATTCATGCTGCGAATAGGTACTAGGTTGGACCTTAGTACCGCATTTCACCCTCAAAACGATGGTCAGTCTGAGCGAACGATTCAAGTGTGGAGGATATGCTTCGTGCATGTGTGATAGAATTTGGTGGTCATTGGGATAACTCCTTACCCTTAACAGAATTTTCGTACAACATAGCTATCACTCAAAGCATTGATATTGCCCCATTTGAAGCATTGTATGGTAGGGATTGAGGTCTCCCATTGGGTGGTTTGATGCATTTGAGGTTAGACCTTGGGGTACTGACCTTTTGAGGGATTCATTAGAGAAAGTGAAATCTATTCAAGAAAGCTTTTAGCAGCGCAAAGTAGGCAAAAGGAATATGCAGATCGAAAGGTTAGAGACTTGGAGTTTATGGAGGGTGAACAAGTCTGCTGAAGGTTTCGCCTATGAAAGGGTGAGGATGCGGTTTGGTAGCGAGGTAAGCTAAGCCCAAGGTATATTGGACCATTCGAAGTACTTAAACGAGTAGGGGAGGTGGCTTACGAATATCCTTGCCTCAGGGCTGTTCGGAGTGCATCCGGTATTTCATGTGTGTCTATGTTGAAAAGGATACCATGGGGATGGAAACTACTCATTCGTTGGGATTGGATTCAGTTCCTTCTTGATGAGAATTGTCTTATGAGGAGGAACCTGTTGCTATTTTGGATAGAGAAGTCCGCAAGTTGAGGTTGAGGAGATTGCATGCATCAAGGTTCAATGGAAAGAATCGACCAGTTGAAGAGTCCACTTGGGAGAAGGAGGCTGATATGCGAGAAAGATACCCACACCCATTTATAGATTCAGGTACTCCTTCTCTCCTTGTTTTTTTCTTCTTGTGATCGTTCGAGGACGAACGATGGGTAAATTGGTATGTATTGTAACGACCTGTTTAGTCGTTTTGAGCAGCAGATTTATTTCTGGAAACTGACTGAGACGACGGACCCAACGACGGACCGTCATGGGCACGACGGACCGTCGAGGGGTCTCGTTTCAAAACACTTAGAAGTTCTGAAATTGGGTACTGAAATCGACTCTCTGAACTTCGTGACGACATGGCAGGATGGACCATCGTGGGCACGATGGACCGTCACAGATCCTTTAGTGAATTGAGTCTCTGACTCTGTGACGGAGCAGCAGGACGGACCGTCGCAGGCACGACGGGCCGTCATAGGCTGCGTAATCCCAGGCTGGGTCGGATTTCTGTTAAGTAATTTAAGGGGCGTTTTGGACTATCCCTGCATATAATTATAAAGTTAGTGGTTTAATATTAATAACTTATTTACTTGGAGGTTAAAAGAGGTAAACCTTGAGTTGATTAGTGGATTCACTATTGCCATCTTTTATACTTAATTATATGCTAATTAGGGTAAAAGAAAGAGGGTTTGAATAAGAAAAATAGAAAGAACAAGAGATAACGAACCGACACGTAGATTAGGAGATCGGAGTGTCACGTTCCGACACATAGTAGTAGGGGATCGGAGTATCACGTGCCGACACAAGAGGAATAAAGATAATGAATCTTGAAAGATGCTATATCATCAATAAATAATGAACCTAATTCCCAAATGAGTATGGTATTGAAGCTTGAGTCCTCATGTGTGAACTGGCGGTGGGGTACTTATTATGATTATAGTACTTGTGTTGTTGCTACATGTTGAGTATTGTAGTTGATTTTATGATATTACTTGATATATACTGTTTTCTATTTGAGTTGGCCGATGATACTTACTCAGTACTGTGTTTTGTACTGACCACCTACTTGTATGTTTCTTTCTTTGTTATATGTGGAGTGCAGCAAACATGCCGTCAATCTTCAACTCAACCGCAATTCTAGCCCAGTCTTCATTACCACACTGATCTTCAGTGGTGGTGAGCTAATGCTTCTAGCTTGGACTGGATCTTATTCTTCATGTCTTGATGCCTTGAAGTTTCGCATGGACTTGCTTTTACTTGTTTTAGCTTCAGAGTACTCCTAGTTTTAGTAATTGATCATAGATGTTCTTGTGGTGATGACTTCCAGATTTTGGGAAATAATAATGTTGAGTTTTTAGAAGTTTATTGAATTGATTTTCATTAATGAAGTTTAAGTCTTCCGCATTACTTTCTGTTGATATTATATTGAAATGTTAGGGGTTAGATGGGTGGTTCCTCACATAGGAGGGTAGTGGGGGGTGACAGTCGCGGCTCGGTTTTGATCGTGAAAAGTTTGAATCAAAATCAAATCCATATTAATTATAAAAAAAAAAAAAATCACTGCAACACCAGAATGACAATAGTGTTGAGTATTAACACATATTGTTGAATCCAGTTAGGTGCAACTAAGAGACGTTCTACTGAGTTTTGATAGTCCTTTATAAGGGTCTTTTGATAGAGTGTATTAGCAAAATTAATGCGTGCTTAGCTTTATATAATAGAAGTACCTTGTTTGACACACTTTTTCATGTTTTGTATAACTAATATCATGGATTTCTAGTTATTAGTAATGCAAAGCGATTTAATGCATATATTAGTATTTTAAGATAGTATCCCTCAAATTTTCTTTACATCTTTTCACCATAATTATGAGGATATTTTTACATAAATTTTTTATTCAGCGCATGCTATTTTTTATACATCGAAACCAAATTAGTGCATTAAAAAATATAGAGAAAATAGCCAAATGCAATACATTTTTTAAAACGGAATATATAGCCCCCCTAAAAGGTCACATAAAAAATTGTGTTTAGAAAGTTAATACACTCGTCCTTGCCATAGTTAATACACTCATCCTTGCCATATAATATATATTATTTTTTAATCAAAAAAAATTATATTTTCCTTTATTCTGTTTTCCTTTATATATTTTTCTTCTCTTTCTATCCCCTTTCTTTTCTTTTTTTTTTGCTTTTCTATAATTGTTTGATGATTTTTTTTGCCATTGAAGAAAAAATTTCAAATTTTATTTATAACGACTTTAAGCTTACAATAAAGAAATGTGCAAATATGAAATTTTAAGTTTTACTATTGAAAGGAGAAATTACAAATCTATAATATTCTTTCTTTTTATGTAATTGATCAATCTTTAATTTTTTTACCATTTTTATCTACCTTGCAAACATCAAAAGTTTAAAATCAACCCAACTCACTCCTTCCTTCCTATCATTAATTTTATCAAGTCCTAAACAATTGATATATATAAAAAACTCAAGTTCAAGAGGAGCTGACGACACGTTTCATGTTTTCATTATCAACGACCGCAAAGACAATTTTGAAGAGTAAAAATCTGGCAAAAGTTTTTATTCCTAACCGTTTCATCCATCATTTGATTGATACTCAAGTTAGTTTCATGGTTACGTTTGTCGAATTCTTCAGACCAGAGTAATGGACACATAATAATGGATATTTTCATTTTTATTTTCAAAATCATAAGTGAGTTTCATTGACAATCCATTTTTTTTGCATATGAATTTAAATTAACGGACAAGAGCCTAAAATATCCTTAAAGTATTAAAATGGTACAAAATTACCCTTCATCCACCTATTGGCTCCAGAATGCCCTTTTCATCCACCTATTGGCTCCAAAATACCCTTGTCATCCATCTTTGGGTTCAAAATTGACCACTTTTTTTAATTGTTTTAAAATTAACTCTTTAAATATTTTTAAAATATTTGACGTTCAACTATTGATTATAATTATAATTATAATTTATTAATATAATTTATAAACCAACTCACTACTCACTCATTACTAGTTAAACCTCACCCAATTAATAATTCATTATGATATCAAAATCGTCATAAACACTACTAAAACACGATGAAATTATAGATTCCTGAAAATGACATTCAAAATTATTCGAGTCCAAATCGAAGCCCCAATTACATTTAGGTTGAGCCTCTTATTTAGGAGGACAGTTTCTTTCAAAATTGAATTAGAAATTTATGATTAAGGTAAAGAAGTATTACATCCCGAATTAATTCATGCACTTTTTTTAATATAATTTTATAAATATTTATGATTTGTTTTAAAACCTTTAATATATTATTTTGAAAGAAAGTTACCTATGAGTAACATCACATAATTGAGACTTAGAATAATTAAAATGAACATAGTCAGACTTTTAAGTTTATCGATGATTTTTATTTACCCACTTGAATGTATGATAATTTACTTCTATAATTTTTAATAACACTCAATTGGCTAGCTTGCATTAATAATGTGACGGATTCATTAATTTAGAAGGATTTGATTAGTAATGGGGTGGGTAGTGGATTGATTTATAATATACTAATAAGTATAATATAACAAAAAGTTGAGCGTTACGTATTTTAAAAATATTTAATAGTTTAAATATAAAACCGTTAAATAATTGGTCAATTTTGAACCAAAAGGTGGATGACAAGGTATTTTTCTGACCCAATAGGTGGGTGGAAAGGGTATTTTGGAGCCAATAGGTGAATGGAGGGTAATTTTATACCATTTCCAAAACTTTGCGGGTATTTTAGGCCCTTTTCCGTTTAAACTATTAAATTAGTGCAAATCAAGATAAGAATTTTTCAACCCACTTGGCCATGATGTAATTAATAAAGAGGTGGTTTTCAAAATTTCACAATTTCACGAGCAAATTGAAAAATCAAAATTCTAGAATCAAGAGGATAATGAAATTTCATGGTGAATCCAATAAATGTGACGGTTGCGGCGGCTTAGAGAAGGTGAGGTGTTGGAGAGATTCGGTTCATGTTGTTATGAAGAAGAAAAGAATAAATAAGAAAAAAGAATAACTAAAAAACACATATTTATGAAAATTTCACAAATAAAAATTTTATTTTATGTGTTGGGGTCCTCACTCTCTCTAAGAGAGTGGTATACACTCACCGTGTTTTGTAAGCGTCGAGCGAGTAAATTATTTTATTTTAAACATTTCAGAGGGTGATAGGACATCCGTGAAGTTGGAATGTGTAGTTGAGATTTTGGGTATAGATTGGGGGACTTTAGACCATTTTTTCAAATATATATATATATAACCAATGTAATATAACTAATACAAGCATTGCTAATACACTCTACACAAAAAAATATTTTTATACACTACTAGAGGACCCCTTCGTGTTATACTACTGTAATATAAGGGATATCTTATGGTGTACATATACACATATCCTTGTACAAAAGGATAAATGCATAAATTACCCCTTGCACTTCTGCGAAAAGTAAGTTACACACTCAAACTATTGTAATGACCTATGACATACCTAATCTTGAAGGTGATATTAATACCTCCTTCCGAAGACAATCTTAATTGTGTATAAAAAGTGTTGTACACATGTTTTCATAGATAAATAATATTATTTTTAATTTTAAAAACCTTTATCTCTTGATATTTTCTTAAACTTTGCAAAAGAATAAAGTTTGGGCATCTTCCTCCCCTCACCATGCATTTCTCTTTTTAAAATCTATTTCTTCTTCTTCTTCTTCTTCTTCTTCTCCATTGTTCATAGATTGAAAGCAAAATAAATATGAAGATAAAATAGGAGTCAATAAGTTAATTATGAAGTTAAGAGATGGACGGCGATAGGTGATGGGCAACACCATTATTGCCGGTGGAACAAATAAAATTTCAAGATCTATATAATTCTTTAAAAATCTTGATAACTAGTATGTAAATCAAGAATTTAATTAGTATTATTTGTGTGTAGTGATTAATAAATATGCTATTGATGATTTGAGGAGAAAAGGGTCAAATGCCCCCTATGCTTTGGCTATATTTCCAACTATACACTTAACCTTGAGAAAAGGGTCCTATTACCCCCCTGAATATTTTTTTTATTTATTATTTCACCCTCAGACGCTTTTGTGGTCACATACGTGAACTCACCTCCGTGTGGAGCGTAAGAACGTGATAAAATGTCCATGTGGAGTCTAAATAAGCCTCCCAACGGTAACTTTACTCTTTATTTAACCATACATTTTTTTTTTCACTTTGTTCTTCATCCACTATTAGCAAACGTTTTCGTAACTTCTTCAACTAAGATTGAAGTTAGGGTTTCCAAATTTTGTCAAATTTTAGCTTGATTTCCCCCCCCAATTCGACAGATTGTTTTTTTTTGTTATTAGGGTTAGTAATGTCTAACGTGAAATTGGATAAGCTATGCATGGAAGAATCAGACCCGATGCTTAAAACCATAGTAAGATGCAAGCATGGAAATTTGTTGCATATGCATACTTTTTGGTCGAAGTCGAATCCCGATAAACGATTTTGGTCATGCCCCTACTATGGTGTATGGTACTTTTCTTCATTATTTTATTTTATTTAACTGATGTGAGTGTTAATAACGTAATATATTGTTTTTATTTTTTCAGTCGAACAATTGTAATTTTTTTTGATGGAGAGATAGAGAAGAAATCGATCCAAGATCCCAATTTATCCTCCCAAAATTGGTGAACAAAATCAAAGAGTTGGAAGATAAAGTTAGGAAGAGACAGATTCAAATCAATGAGCAACAAGTTCTGATTGATAATTTGACAGGAGAGAAGAGGTTCAAACAAAGAAATTCGAAATGGTGTACGTTTGGTTGGAAGGTCATTTTATGTATTTTGATTTGTGTTGCAGCTTTGTTCATGAACAACCTATTTCAAAGTAGTGTTTATTCAAGTATTGAAGTAATTAAATTGCCATAACGTATGTCAGTAGTTAGTAGGGAAAGGAGTTGAAACTCTATATTGATTGTCATATGTATTATGAGAAATTTTGTATATCAATATCATTAATCTTTTTGATTGTACAACATGTCTTTAGTAGACATAAAACCATTTTTAAGAGTCTATATTAGTGTCTATACTACGACAAATAAGGATAAGCATAACACAATTTGTAAGAGAAACGAACTTTAATAGACATAATCGATTGTAAAACAGGTCTCGCACAATGTCAAATTACAATAAAGATCAAAACAAAAACATAATTTGATGTTCAATACTAGTACATCATCATTTAAAATGGGAAATGTTTTCTTGCCTACTCAAAACAGTACTGCAATATCATTACTTCCTAGATTGGATTGGTTGAACTACTTCCTTTTGATTTTCTTTGTTCCCCCCTCATTTGTTGAAGTTTTCTTGTTGTGATTGCTTCTTTTCCATTCCATTTTAACTTGGGTGCAGTACTTGGTTTGTAACCAATATCACCAGTAACTTTAGCAGATTTTGTCACCTTTGTTGAACCAATAGAGAAGATCTTATAATTTGACATACCAGGCTGTATTCAAAGTATGAAATAATACTGACTGAATTTGTAGTAAACATTAAAAAATAGTATAACTGAATCAATAGGAAACACTTACATTGAGAGCTTTGAATCCATCTTCAGCTTGAAACACACATGGTCTTCCTCTTGCACTCTTTGTATGTGTTGTAGATGCATTAGGTGCACTAGGTGTGGCAGGTGGTCTTCCTCTTGCACCTTTTGTAGGTGCTGCAGATGCACTAGGTCCTGGAGATGCACTAGGTGTAGAAGGTGGCCTTCCTCTTGACCTCTTTGCAGGTCTTGGAGATACACTAGGTGTTGTAGGAGATGGTCTTCCTCTTGACCTCTTTGCAGGTCCTAGAGATGCACTAGGTTCTGCATGTGGTCTTCCTCTTGACCTCTTTGTAGAATGCTCAGCTTATGTTTGTGCTTTCTATATGCGTATAGTTAAAATAAATGTAATTATTACATATCAGAGTAATATCACATACCAAATTAATGTTAAAGATTGTACCTTTGGTATGCCTAAACCTGAAGTTTTGCCCTTTCCCTTGTTTTGTATTTGATGGTTCTTCCCTTGCTGATGACTCAACCCTTTATGGACATCCTTTCTTGTTGTGGCCTCTAACATTACATTTACTACATGTCATGGCAAGTCTAGTTCTAGGTAGAATTTCATATTTTTTACTTTCACCAACTTTCTTCTTTCTATGTTTACCTGGCCTGCCAGGCATGCTTTTTATTTCAGGTGGTGCAATTGGGAGGTTAGTAGATTCAGGCCATATCTCCATCTTTGTGACAGGTTTGGCATAAGACTTCAAGTAAGTTCATTGTTAATGTAGTGAAGGGTTCACCTTTCTAAAAGTAAATGGCAGCCACAACATGTGCACATGGTATGCCTTTTAACTGCCATACCCTACAAGTACAAATCCACCTACCAAGATCCACACTGTGTTGAAATGGTCCTTATCTCACTTCAAACCCATTAACTCCATAAAATCAATATTACAATTCATTGACGTATCAATATTCTCTTGTAGTACCTTTAGACACATTAGAGAAAAATCACATATCCAAGTATTTATGAACTCTCTTAACTTGGCTATTCTCGTCATCATTTTTACTCTTATCTCTTCAAGCATAGTGATAATTGTCTTGTGTATAGGTGCTAAGATCCATGAATTAAAGCAATCAAACAAATTGTTATCTACAGAATCACATTTTACTTGAGTATTAAAGTAAACCTTACACCAGAACTCTATGTTGTAGTACATAAGATCATCCATCATTTTTTCTGGACCAAGCAACTTCATCTTTGCAACACTTTTCCTCAATTGAGATTCAAAGGTACTCTTTACAATAAACCAAAACTGTTGTCTTCTTTGGAGACCTCTCCAATCCTTAGCCCAGTTAGCTAAGATGTGTCTAGCACACTATCTATGTTCAGCAACAGGCAAAATATTTTGAATTGCTCCTATTAATCCCTGTAACAGATCTATATATGTTATAATAACAAATATATGAAATTGATAACGACAGATACAAAATAAAAAAAAATAGTACATATACCTTCTGCATATATGTGATCAGGGTAAGATTTTCACCATATCCTAGTCCTAGATCATCCTTCAAAAAGTTTGATAAACCGTGTCCATGTCTCTTTTTTTTCATACTCACTACTACCCCCAAGCAAATGGCAGCATCTGGTCATTACCATCTCTGGCCACAACAACTAACAATTGTCCTCTACAAATCCCTTTAAGGAAACAACCGAATGCCTTCTTCAATGGATTAAAACATATGTAAAAGCTCTGAAATACTGGCCTACCAAGAGCATCAAGTTCACCAAGTTTAACAACACAAGTGCTCCCTGGATTGTTCCTCAACAGTTCATCTTTATAGTAAAGAATTTTCCCAAATTCCACAACCCGATCACCCATGATCTCTTTCAACACTTTAGCTCTAGCCCTTCTAACAGTATTCTTGGCAACATGAATTTTAAATTTTTTCCTTATCAACTCTTGCAACTTGAAAACTCTTATATTTGGCTGCTCATTAATCCTCTTTCTAAAATGTGTAGCTATGAACTTTGCATTACACAAATAGTTTCTAGTTGTGCTGTTACAATTATGCTTTGGATTGTAAGTCTTTATCATGAAATCATTTGTTGTTTTGTCAAGACATGCAAACAAAAGATATGGACAACTTTCCTTGCACCTACATCTAACTCTTTTTGGCTCATCCACACACTTTTCTATTTGAAATCTCCTTTGGACAACATATTTACTTACTGCTCTTCTAAATTCATTCACATATGCAAAGACCATACCCAACAGTAAGTACAACTTTCTTGGCACTAGGATCATGTATAATTTTTTGATTATTTGGCCTCTTTCTTCTTGGTAAATTTACACTTCTTGGTAAATTTACTCTTTCAGATTCAACACATTCATCACTAAATTCACCTTAATCTATTTCAAAACTTCCGTCATCAGAACTTGCAAAATAAGTTTCATCACCTCCTAATATTCCTTCAACACTTACTTTACCTGTTTAAGTTTCATCAAAACCTAAATCTGGTCCAGCTTCACCTACTGGTACCTCTTCAGTATCAGTTGGTACTCTCTCTTTTCTTTTTCTTCTTTGAAAAGATCTATTTTCATCCCTCAACTCCCTAACCTCTTCATGTACATCACTACCATAGTCCTCCTCATCATCTCCCACCAATCCACATTCAGACTCAAAACTATCTTCTGTTGAGTAATAAGAACCCTCTTGTTCTTAGAAATCAGATTCAACAGGGACTGAAACTAGATCATTAACATCTTCATTGACAGCCTCTGTAGTGGAAGGAGATCTAGGAGGAGCAGTTGTATTGGTAGGATTTGTAGTGGAATGAGTGGCAGTGAAAGGAGATTTAAGAATAGCAGCTCTAGTGAGAGGAGTTGGGGTAGAAGCAGATCCAGTAGCAGGAGTAGTGAAAGGAGTTAGGGTATATTGAGATCTAGTATCAAAGGAAGAAAAGGGGTCTTCACCTACCCCACTTTGGCCATTTACTTTATTAAAAGCTGAACTAGATTCCTCCATATCCCCATGAGGGACATTTTCTAATAAAATAGGGGTGGGGTCCACAACTGCATCATCAATTACGTATTTTACATATACCCTCCCAAATATCTCCATCTTCCAAAGAAAACTTATTCTAAAATATCCATATCATTTTGAATATCTTCCAAAATGCCACTGTTAGGAGGTTTATACTAAATGTGCAAGTTGTTGTGTATCCCAATCCTTTTATGTACCCTCTTAATTCAAAATAGCACAATCTATCCACATCAACATCCAAAAACTCTATGACTCGCCCACCACTATCAACTGGTTGTCCACTACACAAATCTAAGACTCCACCATGATACCATCTTAACGTAATCAAACTAAATCCACTCATCTCCTACCTGAACAATGTAACACTAGTAAGGAAATGAGAAACTATGTTTCCTAAGAATTATTTAGTTACTTAACAAATTCAGAGGCAGCAGAGCAAGGAGAAAATAAAAAGAAAGAAAATCCCTAATCGAACACTATTACTCAAACACTAATAAACAAAACCCCTAATACTACAACACACATAACAAAATGGCATTTGAATGCGCAGTTCAACAAAACCCTAATAAACATTAAAATAACACTACCATCAAAACTAAAATCAAATATCAATATACCATTTAGTTGGTAAAGAATAACCCTAATAAACATTAAAAGGCTCAAATAACTACAACTATGCACACAGCACACCAGTCAAAATAAACATTTGAATACGCTGTAAAATAAAACTTTAATCGAACACTAACATCAAAATAGTATTCAACTAGTAAAGATCTAACCTTTTCTTCAGAAGAAATCACAAGTAAGCTTTTCGATTCAACAAAGGATACTTAATGCGACTGAAAGAACAAAGAAGAAATAAGAAAGAAGAGAAGAAAGAAAAAGAAGAAAGGGGTTTTTCTTGGTTTTGAGGGAAAGAAGTTTTGTCAAAAGGTAAAGGTAAAGATGTCACACATGTCAATTTTTCAAGTCTTGTAAAGTCGTGGGTCCATGATTATACCGTGTACAACGCGTGTATACAAACAATTTTTATAAATCTGGTATAGGGGACCACGTCAGCGTCTGAGGGTGAAATAATATATTAATTTTTTTTTCCAGGGGGATATTGGACCCATGCAAAGGTTAAGTGTGTAGTTGTAAATATGGCCAAAGCTTGAGGGGGAATTTGACCCTTTTCTCATGATTTGAGACATAAAAATGACATTGTGGTGGTTGCAGGTAGTGCTCCAACGAGAATAGAGAAGAAAAAGATGGAGAAATTATTTTCTTCTATGAACTTTTGATAAATTTGGTTAATATAATCATGAATTTTATGCATTAATCTTATAAGATTTTCAATAGAAATCATTATCTTTCTAGCGATTTTTTTTGGTGATCTTCTCCGGTGAATTCTCTGTCGAGTTTAAATGGAAAAATCATGACTTTTAAGTTGAAAATACTAATTTTTCTTTGGAAGTCACCAATTATATTTATTTTTAGAGTTTCTCATTAAAGGTAGAGTGTTGGATGTGCTTCCATCAATCAACAAATATTGGTGATAAATGTTGTGATTCCTTAAGCAAAGCAATCAACAACATTGAGTGCCTAAAGCGAAACTTAAGAGAGGGGAACTACTATTTTATTTTTTCATATATATACGTTTATTTAAAATCTACTTTTCTAGCTATTCTATTTGCGAAGTCGTTGTTAAGTACTATTTATAATTAATTTGTTTTAATAATTCATTTTTGAATGATAATATAGCTAATTCATTCAATATCACTTGAGACATTGTTGATCTAAAAGAATATTTAATCAATTTTAATTTCAAATTTTTCTTTCGGATGAGACAACAGTTTCATGAACTATAACATTATTTTATAAGCAATCTGTGTATTGGAAAAGAATCAACTCTTTTTATTTGATTGAGAATTTTTATTAGATCATCATCTTTTTACTATATTGTCACGACCAAAAACGAGCCGCGAGTGGCACCCACACTTATCCTACTATGTGAGTGAACCAACCAATTAAACCCCAACATTTCAATATAATATCAACAGAAAAGTAATGCGGAAGACTTAAACTCATTAATGAAAAATCAATTCAATAACTTCTAAAAGTCAACATCTATTATTCCCCAAAAATCTGGAAGTCATCATCACAAAAACATCTATCCTCAAATTACTAATCTAAGAGTATCTAAGAAGCTAAAATAAGTAAAAAGCTAGTCCATGCCGGAAGTTAAGGCATCAAGACTTGAAGAAGAAGATCCAGTCCAAGCTAGAAGCATTAGCTCACCCTGAAATCCGTTGTTGTTGTAATGAAGACTGGCTAGAGTTGCGGTTGAGTTGAAGACGACGGTACGTTTGCTGCACTCCACAATAACAAAGAAAGAAACATACAAGTAGGGGTCAGTACAAAACACAAGTACTGAGTAGGTATCATCGGCCAACTCAAAATAGAAAACAGTATATATCAGATAATAACATAAAATCAACCATATTACTCAACAGGTGAATGAAAACAACAAGTACACAAATCATTTGTAACAACATCAAACACACCTATGAGAACTCAAGTCTCCACACCTTACTCATTTGGGTAATAGGTTCTTTTCATTCAAATTTTATTAACATAATTTCAAGATTCATTATCTTTATTCCTCTTGTGTCGGTACGTGACACTCCACTCCCCTACTACTATGTGTCGGAACGTGACACTCCGATCCCCTAATTCTACGTGTCAGTTCGTGACACCCGATCTCCTAATTCTACGTGTCGGTTCGTGACACCTGATCCCCTAATTCTACGTGTCGGTTCGTGACACCCAATCCCCTAATTCTACGTGTCGGTTCGTGACACCGATCCCCTAATTATAGTGTTGGTTCGTGACACCCGATCCCCTAATTCTTACGAGTCGGTTCGTGACACCCGCTCCACTAATCTCATTCTATCAATTCATCAATCCTTCTTTTATACCAAGGCATCATCAATCTCATTATGATAGTTCATCAAGCCTTTTTATACCAAGGCATCATCGTTAACAAAGTGAATTTAGGATTAGGGATTCAATAGCCTCATCATGCTTATTCATCACAATTATATAATCACATCATGTAAGCACACAATCAAGCATATAGAAGGTTTTATAATACTACCCAACACATATCATTCGCTATTAAAAGGCTACTACGAATAGCATAAAAAACCATAACCTACCTCCACCGAAGATTCGTGATCAATCAAGCAAATTCCAAAGCGTTGTTTCCCTCTTCGTTTCTCCCTCTTTTGTTCTTTCTATTTTTTCTTATTCAAACCCTCTTTCTTTTACCCTAATTAGCATGTAATTAAGTATAAAAGATGATAGAATAACCCACCAATTAATTCAAAGTTATCTCTTTTAACCCCCAAGAAATTGACTTATTGATATTAACCCACTAAATTTATAATTATAGCAGGAATAGTCCAAAACGCCCTTAAAATATTTACAGAAATCCGACCCAGCCTGGGATTACGCACCTGTGACGGTCCGTCATGGCTCTGTGACGGTCTGTCCTGCCATTCCGTCACGAAGTTCAGAGACTTAATTTGTGGAAGATGTGTGACGGTCCGTCGTGCTCACGACAGTCCGTCCTGCCATTCCGTCACGAAGTTCAGAGAGTCGATTTCAGTACCCAAATTTCAAAATTCTAAGTGTTTTGGAACGAGACGCCCTCGACGGTCCGTCGTGCCCATGACGGTCCGTCGTGGGATCTGTCGTCTCAGCCAGTTTTTCCAGAATAAAAATCTACTGCTCAAAACGACTAAACAGGTCGTTACAATAGATACCATTTACCCATCGTTCGTCCTCGAACGATCACAAGAAAAGAAACAAGGGCGAAAAGGAGTACCTGAATCTGTAAACAGATGTGGGTATCTTTCTTGCATATCCGCCTCCTTCTCCCAAGTGGACTCTTCAACCGGCCGATTCTTCCATTGAACCTTGATGGATGCAATCTCCCTTGACCTCAACTTGCGGACTTCTCTAGCTAAAATAGCAACAGGCTCCTCCTCATAAGACAAATTCTCATCAAGCAAAACCGAATCCCAACGAATGATGTAGTTTCCATCCCCATGGTATCTTTTCAACATAGACACATGAAATACCGGATGCACTCCTGACAGCCCTGGAGGCAAAGCTAATTCATAAGCTACCTCCCCCACGCGCTTCAGAACTTCAAAGGGACCAATATACCTTGGGCTAAGCTTACCTCGCTTACCAAACCGCATCACCCCTTTCATGAGCGAAACCTTCAACAAGACTTGTTCATCCTCCATGAACTCCAAGTCTCTAACCTTTCGACTTGCATATTCTTTTTGCCTACTTTGAGCCGCTAGAAGCTTTTCTTGAATGCATTTCACTTTATCTAACGATTCCCTCAAAAGGTCAGTACCCCAAGGTCTAACCTCAAATGCATCAAACCAACAATGGGAGGACCTACATCTCCTCCCATACAATGCTTCGAATGGAGCAATATCAATACTTGAGTGATAGCTATTATTGTATGAAAACTCGCTAAGGGTAAGAAGTTATCCCAATGACCACCAAATTCTATCACACATGCACGAAGCATATCTTCCAACACCTGAATCGTTCGCTCAGTCTGACCATCGGTCTGAGGGTGAAATGCAGTACTAAGGTCCAACCTAGTACCTAATTCCGCATGCAATGTTCTCCAAAACATAGAAGTAAACTGTGTACCTCTATCTGATATGATGGAGAGTGGAACTCCATGCAAATCGAACAATTTCTGCGTATAGATTTTGGCCAACTTCTCTGCATTGTAAGTCACCTTGACCGGAATGAAGTGACCAGACTTAGTTAATCTGTCCACAATTACCCCAAATAGAATCAAACTTACCCAATGTCTTTGGAAGACCAACCACGAAGTCCATTGCAATTCTCTCCACTTCCATTCAGGAATGGGCATTCTCTGAAGTGCTCCTCCGGGCCTCTGGTGTTCATTACTTTACTTGCTGACAATTTGGACATTGGCAACAAAATTAACAATTGTCGCGCTTCATTCTACTCACCAAAAGTGTGCTTTAGGTCACGGTACATCTTGGTTGCACCAGGATGTATAGAATATCCGGAACTATGAGCCTCCGTAAGAATAGTGTGAATCAAGTCATCAACACGGGGCACACATACCCTTCCCTTAAATCCTCAAAAAAACCTTCCTCATCAATTATTGCTTCTTTAGCCTCTCCTCGACAACACCATATCCCGAATTCAACTTAGTTTCTCATCATCAAACTATTTTCCCTTGATCTTGTCAAGAAAAGATGATCTTGCCTCCACACAAGCCAAAAATCCTCCCTTCTCCTTTACTTCTAGCCTCATAAAGTCATTAGCCAAGTTTTGGATTTCTCTAGCTAACGGGCGTCTAGAAACTTGTAAGTGGGCTAAACTACCCATGCTCCTGCTTTTCTACTTAAGGCGTCTGCCACAACATTAGCCTTTCCTGGGTGATACAAGATGGTAACATCACAGTCCTTCAGTAGTTCCATCCATCTCCTCTGTCTCAAAATTCAAATCCTTCTGAGTGAAGACATACTGTAGGCTTACGATGATCCGTATATACTTCACACTTAACCCCATACAGATAGTGCCTGCATTGCTTTAATGCAAATACTACCGCGGCCAATTCCAAATCATGGGTCGGGTAATTGCGTTCGTGCACCTTTAATTGCCTCGAAGCATAAGCAATTACATTCTTCTCTTGCATTAGCACTGCAACCAAACCAGAATAGGATGCATCACCATAAAACAATGAAGTTCTTACCCTCTATTGGCAAGGTAAGGATAGGTGCAGTAGTCAACAAGGTCTTGAGTTTCTGAAAGCTTTCCTCACATTCATCCGACCATACAAATGGAACATTCTGCTTAGTCAAGTTCGTCAATTGGGAAGCAATAGAAGAGAATCCCTTGACAAATCGACGGGTAGTAGCTAGCTAAACCAACAAAGCTCCTTATTTCTGACACATTAGTAGGTCTTACCCAATTCTTCACTGTCTCAATCTAGAAGGATCCACCATCACTCCATCCTTAGAAACCACGTGCCCAAGAAGGACACTGAATCTAGCCAAAACGCACACTTGGAGAATTTGGCATAAAGCCTTTTCTCCCTTAATACTTCAACAACAATTCCAAATGCTCACCTCAGTTCCTTCTTACTCTTGGAGTATATCAGTATATCATCAATAAATACGATCACAAAGAGATCCAGATATGGCTTAAAAATCCCATTCATCAAGCTCATGAAAGCAGCAGGGGCATTTGTAAGACCAAAAGAGATCACTACAAATTCGTAATGCCCATACCTTGTTCGAAAAGCAGTCTTTGGCACATCCGTTGCCCGTATTTTCAATTGATGATAACTGGATCTCAAGTCAGTTTTAGAGAAGACACAAGCACCTTGTAACTGATCGAACAAGTCATCAATGCGAGGAATGGGATACTTGTTCTTAATAGTTACCTTGTTCAACTGCCGGTAGTCTATGCACATCCGAAAACTCCCATCCTTCTTCTTCACAAATAACACCGGAGCACCCCAAGGAGATGCACTTGGTCTAATGAAGCCTTGCTCAACAACTCTTGAAGGTTGGGCCTTTAACTCTCTTAACTCCGCGGGAGCCATTCTATAAGGGGGTATAGAAATGGGGCGAGTACCCGGTTCCAGATCAATGCAAAAATCAATATATCTATCCGGTGGCATACCAGGAAGATCTGCAGGGAACACGTCCAAAACCGACTCAATTGAAGGTACTTGAGCAGTATCATCCCTGAGGTGTGACAAGAACGCTAAACACCCTTTACTAACCATTCTCTTAGCACGAAGAAAGGAGATGATACGAACCGGAGTGGAAGTGTAGTCACCCTCCCACACTAACTGATCTGTCCCAGGCTGGCTAACGTCACAGTTTTAGCATTACAATCCAAGATTGCAAAATTTGGAGAAAGCCAAGTCATACCCAGAATTACATCGAAGTCAACCATTTCTAAGATAACCAAGTCTACATAAGTGTTGCTCCCCACAAAAGTCACCAAACAAGACCTATATACTTTTTCAACTATCACATACTCACCCACCGGAGTAGACACACGAATAGGTATGTCAAGCAATTCACAAGGTAAATTAAGACCAGTAGCAAATGAGGAAGATACATATGAAAATGTGGAGCCAGGATCAAATAATACAGAAGCCATGCAATCACAAACAAAAGATTACCTGTGATAACAGCATCAGATGTCTCCGCTTCAGATCTCCCAGGCAAAGCGTAACAATGGGCCCTATCGCCTGTCTGCCCGTTGCCCCTACCATGTTGTACTGTAGGGCTCCAGTTTGCCCGTCACCCCGGCCGTTTTGGTGTGACCACCATTACCTCGGCCACCACATCCTCCAGAATAACGGCCTCTACCATGACCACCTCTACCTCTAGCTATTGGGGGGTCTATACTCTGTTTTGGACAATTCCTCCTAATATGTGCAGTCTCCCCACATCCATAACATTCTCTGGGGTCTAGCATAGGTTCTGTGAGAATGACGAAGTCTGGAGATAACTCCAAACTCAGAAGAGTGTGTGACCGGTCTGCGGCGGACCCCTAACTACAGTCTGTAGTGAAGAATGAATGGGTCGGGCTGGATAACCTCCTGAGCCTTGCCCTCTGGAGTAAGAACCATTAACTCACCTCCCTTTCGAAACCTTTTTGATGTCGATGACATGGTGAAGTCATCTGGCTTCACTCCTTCCACCTCTATCACGAAGTCACCATTTTTGAAAGGATTTTGCCGTAGCCGCTACCTGTAAGGCTAAAAATCCGCAATTTCTGACCTAACCCCTTCACAAAACGGCGAATCCGCTCTTGTGGACTGAAACAAAGTTGGGTGGCATACCTGGATAATGCACGAAACTTAGCCTCATATGTAGTAACCGACATCCTACCTGCTCTAGGCTCAAGAACTCATCTCTTTTCCTATCCCTTAAAGTCCGGGGTATATACTTCTCCATAAACAAGCTAGAGAAATGATGCCCAAGTCATAGGTGGTGCCTCTATTGGTTGACACTCAACATGTGACCGCCACCACATTTTGGCGTCCCTTGAAACTGATAAGTCACAAACTCAAACACAAACCGTTCACTATACCCATCTTGTGTAGTAGCTCATGACAGTCAACCAGAAAATCGTAGGCATCCTCACAGTCAGCACCCTTGAAGACTGGAGGTTTCAATTTCAAGAACTTACTGAAAGTTCATGTGATCATTTGTCATTATAGGCCCTGTAGTCAGACGAGGAAACGTGCCTATTTCCAATGAGGCATCCATGCGGGGAGCCACAGTAGCTGCATGTTGTACCCCGACCCTGAGGTGCCGGTGCAGCAAAACACTGGAGGTGTCTGGCCCTGATCAGATAACCCGCTAAGATAAGCAGAACCTGATTGATCATCTCTGGGGTAGGTTGGGGTGGAAATCCCTAATTCTGTACTTGTTCATTCTCCCCTTCCTCACCCTCTCTTACCATTTCCTCAGTTGGTGGAGGAGTCACCGCCCTAGTACCAGATGGGCTAGGTGCTTGTCCTCTTCCTCTAGAGGACGTCCTCCCGCGACCTTACCACGACCTCTTGCCACTGTCCTCTCCGAGCTACAGCCCCAGTGGCTGGCTCAGACGCATCTTGTCTTGCCGGTTGTTGGTGTTGGTACAGTCGTTGCTCTAGCTCTAACCATCTGCGAAATAGAGTGAAGATGGTCAGATACCAATTGTATCACCTAGATACCAATTGGATCCAATAATAGCACAGAAGAAAGAAAGAATGGAATTTCCTAAAGTCTTATAGCTCTCAAAGAAAATTAAAATTAAACCCCAACATTTCAATATAATATCAACAGAAAGTAATGCGGAAGACTTAAACTCATTAATGAAAATCAATTCAATAACTTCTAAAAGTCAACATCTATTATTCCCCAAAATCTGGAAGTCATCATCACAAAAACATCTATCCTCAAATTACTAATCTAAGAGTATCTAAGAAGCTAAAATAAGTAAAAAGCTAGTCCATGCCGGAAGTTCAAGGCATCAAGACTTGAAGAAGAAGATCCAGTCCAAGCTAGAAGCATTAGCTCACTCTGAAATCCGGTGTAATGAAGACTGGCTAGAGTTGCGGTTGAGTTGAAGACGACGGGTTTGCTGTGCTGCACTCCACAATAACAAAGAAAGAAACATACAAGTATGGGTCAGTACAAAACACAAGTACTGAGTAGGTATCATCGGCCAACTCAAAATAGAAAACAGTATATATCAGATAATAACATAAAAAACCATATTACTCAACAGGTGAAAACAACAAGTACACAAATCATTTGTGACAACATCAAACACACCTATGAGAACTCAAGTCTCCACACCTTACTCATTTGGGAAATAGGTTCTTTTCATTCAAATTTTATTACATAATTTCAAGATTCATTATCTTTATCCTCTTGTGTCTGTACGTGACACTCCGCTCCCCTACTACTATGTGTCGGACGTGACACTCCGATCCCCTAATTCTACGTGTCGGTTCGTGACACCCGATCCCCTAATTCTAGTGTCGGTTCGTGACACCCGATCCCCTAATTCTACGTGTCGGTTCGTGACACCCGATCCCCCTAATCTACATGTCGGTTCGTGACACCCGCTCCACTAATCTCATTCTATCAATTCATCAATCCTTCTTTTATACCAAGGCATCATCAATTTCATTATGTTAGTTCATCAAGCCTTCTTTTATACCAAGGCATCATCGTTAACAAAGTGAATTTAGGATTAGGGATTCAATAGCCTCATCATGCTTATTCATCACATTATATAATCACATCATGTAAGCACACAATCAAGCAATATAGAAGGTTTTATAATACTACCCACCACATATCATTCGCTATTAAGAGTCTACTACGAATAGCATAAAAACCATAACCTACCTCACCGAAGATTCGTGATCAATCAAGCAAATTCCCAAAGCGTTGTTTCCCTCTTCGTTTCTCCTCTTTCTCGTTCGTTTCTCCTTCTTTTCTCGCTTTTTTTCTTTTCTATTCTTTTCAAACCCTCTTTCTTTTACCCTAATTAGCAATGTTAAGTATAAAAGATGATAGAATAACCCACCAATTAATTCAAGGTTATCTCTTTAAAACCCCCAAGAAATTGACTTATTAATATTAACCCATTAAATTTATAATTATAGCAGGAATAGTCCAAACGCCCCTTAAAATATTTACAGAAATCCGACCCAGCCTGGG
The DNA here is from genome assembly GCA_027705065.1 of Solanum peruvianum. Taxonomy (NCBI): domain Eukaryota; kingdom Viridiplantae; phylum Streptophyta; class Magnoliopsida; order Solanales; family Solanaceae; genus Solanum; species Solanum peruvianum. Next base: position 2,463 of record JAKWJD010001513.1, on the reverse strand, counting down.
ATTACGCAACCTGTGACGGTCCGTCATGGCTGTGACGGTCCGTCCTGCCATTCCGTCACGAAGTTCAGGGACTTAATTTATGTGGAAGATGTGTGACGGTCCGTTGTGCTCACGACGGTCCGTCCTGCCATTCCGTCACGAAGTTCAGAGAGTCAATTTCAGTACCCAAATTTCAGCATTCTAAGTGTTTTGGAACGAGACCCCCTCGACGGTCCGTCGTGCCCATGACGGTCCGTCGTGGGATCCGTCGTCTCATCCAGTTTTTCCAGAATTAAAATCTGCTGCTCAAAACGACTAAACAGGTCGTTACATATATTATTTCTCTAAACACTTTTAACTAAAAAATAATTACAAACCATCAATATCTGAATAACTATTATGTGTTAAATAAATTTTAACGTCAAGACAATACTCCCTCCATTTCAAAAAGGATGACCTAGTTTGACTTGGAACGGAGTTTAAGAAAAGAAAGAAGACTTTTTAATCTTGTGGTTCTAAACTAAAGTTATGTCAAATGTACCAACGGCCTTAATTCTTATGGTCTTAAACATGCCACTTGGAAAGTTAAATTTGAAGTGTTGCTAAAAAGGAAAGAGGACATTCTTTTTCAAACAAACTAAAAAGGAAATAGGGACATTTTTTGAAACGGAGGGAGTATTTTTTAAAACTCTAATCATCTAGTGATCTCAATATTTTACCACTAAATAAGAAATCAAAAATATTTCCATATGCTTCAATTGGTTCAAATCTATTTTGAAGTGAAAAAGTAGTTTGATCTAGTGTACATACATAAGTAATCAACTGTAAAAGATTCTTCAAGAAACTTTGTAATTTCCTTATCCATATTTTCATCAAATCGTTCCTTACAAAATTAAGGTTTATATTCATCTCATATGCAATTTTCTTAGTAGAAATCATAGGACTCATAGAACGTGTACACACACATGCGCGCGCACACACTAGTTTCACGGCATGTGCATAACACATGTGTATCTTATGCAGTAAATGATGTTGTAATATAGAATTAATACTAATCTAAAGTTTTTAATAAATAATTATAATTTAAATAACACAGGACAAGTGCTATTAAATGATTAATACAAATTGTCATAGAGTTATTTGCATTTTTAGATCAAAATGACCAGCTATTATTGAAACATTTCAAAATACATCCATAGTTTAAATGGGGAGAAAGTTTCACTTGTTCAGTCTCTTGAGGTTATGAACATAAATTATGGAGACCATTTAAGTATAAGTTTTCTCTTAAATATTCATACTTAAAATTTTGTATGCGCATGACACTAATAAATTTACAATAAATATTTTAATATTTTATCTTTATACGCATTCTATCTTTTACTAATTAATATTTGAGTAGAAGTATCACAGAGAGGTAATTCTGCAAAAAAGGCACTTTGTTGTTATAACAAATGATAATTAAGTTGAGGTTTGAGTGTATGCAAATATTTTGGTTGACAAGTTCTTTGTTTATATATATATATATATATATATATATATATATATATACACACACACACACACACACAACACACACACACACACACACACACACACACACACACAATATCACCTTTATTGAAAAATATTTTATTTCTCTAAGTTTCTACCTTATCTTTTTAAAATTGTAGTCTTCTCGTTTTCCTACCGCATACATATTATATAGTTGTTGTCTAATGAAAGTATCTAGTATTTTATAGAAGTTGTATTGTGATATAATATATTAAACTTTTTTGATGATAAAATTAATAGATGAATACAATTTAACATATTGTTTATGGAATCTTTAATTTTAGATTATTTTATAATCATCACTATTTTCTTATCTACTTTTATATAACTAAAAAGGTGTAACAATTGGAAAATGACTATGCTAAGTAATGCCTAAGCGTACCTAGAATGCCTAGATTAGACCGAGTTCACACGGCTTGATGCGCGTGGAACCAAACCTCAGAACCTATGCACCAGCCAAGACAACCAACTTGCTGAATTGAAGAGATTCACCCAGATGAGTTTCAACCGGACTTGAAAGGGGTAATCTTAGGTTTGGAGGGTCTAGGGGTAAAATGGTCTTTTCTAGGATAAGGTAGTATTGTAATTACCCTAATTAATTAATTAATTAATATAAGGAGTGGACAATTCGGGTAGGGTTGACCCGAATTGACTCATTTTTGCGAGAAGGGCTTCACCCGAGTTCGATCCTTGGTGGAAGCAATATTTAATTTGAATTAATTGGTATTTAATTATTTGATTTAAGTAAGGGAATTTTATTCTTGTCACTTAAGCCTTAGAAATTCAAATTTTTATTTAAAATAACAAAGAGTCCTAGTTTGACTAATTTCTTACCTAAAACTCCTACTCCTAAGCTTACTATAAAATCTCCCCACTCTCATTTTCACGATTCTCCACTCTCATTCTCACGCTTCAATATCAGTAAAAGAGAAA
>JAKWJD010001512.1:0-51914 GCA_027705065.1 Solanum peruvianum | reverse complement strand
AGGTATGTGGAATTCACTAGTGGGTTCCTTTCACCCATTGGTTCTTTAGTTCAGTCAGTTCTCTTGATTCTCTTAACATGATTAAACCTAGGGTTTCTAGAACATTGATATAACTTCATTAATTTATTAAATATATGTTCCAAATAAGATTATCATGTTATTACTCAGATTATCACATGAATTTCAGAACCCTAGCTTTTTATTTCGTGAGTTCTTGAATTTACACATGGTAGGTCATATATTTCAGACACTTCACATATGCATGCCTCAAATATAAATGCATAATTAGCAGATTTGCATTTCTGAGTTTGCATGTTCAGTTTCAAGCTATCTAGTATTTATAGAAATTCAAATATAATCAGTTAATTTACATAATTGATTGGGAGTAGCATAATACCGAGTTGTACTAGGGTTTAGCGTACCCAATAGTCCTTAAACTACTAGCCAAGTCGGTTTTAAGTCCCCTCTATGGGCAATCAGTTTAGTGATCACGCCAGCATTGTAACGACCTGTTTAGTCGTTTTGAGCAGCAGATTTTATTTCTGGAAAAACTGGCTGAGACGACGGTCACCACGACGGACCGTCATGGGCACGACGGACCGTCGAGGGTGTCTCGTTCAGAACACTTAGAATTCTGAAATTTGGGTATTAAAATCAACTCTCTGTAATCTGTGACGGACCTGCAGGACGTGCCGTCACAGCCATGACGAGCCGTCGTGAGCTCCCGTTGCAAAAACTTCAACTCTTGAGAATTTGGTACGGGAAACGAGTCTCTGACCGTCATGACGGAAGTGCAGGACGGACCGTCATAGGTGTGACGGACCGTCACAGACTCCTTAGTGAAAAATAGAATTCTGGTCCTTGCGACGACCTTCGTGACGGACCGTCGCAGGAACGACGGGCGTCACAGGTTGCGCAAATCCCAGGCAGAATCGGATTTCTTTACCACGTTTAAGGGACGTTTTGGACTATTCTTTCCTTAATCATAAAGTTAGAGGTTAATATTAAAAGTCTAATTATTTGGGGGTTAAAAGAGGTAACCTTAAGTTAATTAGTGGGTTCTATGTCCTCTTTTACACTTAATTATATGTAATTAGGGTAAAAGAAAGAGGGTTTGAATAAAGGAAACAGAAAGAACAAGAGAGAAAGAGAGGAGTCGATCGAATGGAGAGGAGAACGAGAAGAACAAAACAAAGCTTGGGAGATTTCTTGTTGATCACTAATCTTCGGTGGAGGTAGGTTATGGTTTTTTACGATATTCGTAGTGAACTCTTAATAGCGAATGATATGTATTGATAGTATTGTAAACCCTGCTATGTGCTTAAATTGTATGCTTGCATGAATATGATTATATAAACTTGTGATTATGTGAGCATGATGAAAACCATTGAATCCCATATCTTGAAAGAAACTTTAATCTACGTTATTAATGATGATGCCTTAGTATAAAAGAAGGCTTGATGAACTAAAGTAATGGGATTGGTGATGCCTTGGTATAGAGAAGGCTTGATGAACGGATAGAATGAGGTTAGTGGATCGGACTGTCACGTTCTGACACATAGTATTAGTGGATCAGAGTGTCACGTTCCAACACATAGTATTAGTGGGACGGGTGTCACGAACCGACATGTAGAATTAGGGGATCGGAGTGTCACGTTCCGACACATATAGGGGATCGGAGTGTCATGTACCGACACATATAGGGGATCGGGTGTCACGAACCGACGCGTAGAATTAGGGGATCGGAGTGTCACGTTCCGACACATATAGGGGATCGGAGTGTCACGTACCGACACATATAGGGGATCGGGTGTCACGAACCGACACGTAGAATTAGGGGATCGGAGTGTCACGTACCGACACATAGTGGTAGGGGATCAGAGTGTCACGTACCGACACAAGAGGAAGAAAGATAATGAATCTTGAAAGATGATAAATATACTCAATCTAATAAACTTAATTCCCAAATGAGTATGGTATTGAGGCTTGAGCCCTCATGGATGAACTTGATGGTACTTGTTGATGATTATAGTACTTGTTGTTGCTACATGTTGAGTTTATAATTGATTTATAATATTACTTGGTATATATTATCTTCTATTTTGAGTTGGCCGATGATATCTACTCAGTACTTGTGGTTGTACTGACCCACTACTTTTATGTTTTCTTCTTTGTTATTTGTGGAATGCAGCAAACGTTCCGTCACCTTCAACTCAACAGTAGATCTAGCCAGTCTTCACTCCATCGGAAATTCAGGGTGAGCTAACGCGTCTAGCTTGGACTGGATCTTCTTCTTCAAGTCTTGATGCCTCGAACTTCCGGCATGGACTAGCTTTCTAATTATTTTGTTTTCTTAGATATTCTTTGTTTAGTAATTTGAGGATAGATGTTCTTGTGATGATGACTTCTAGATTTTGGGGATAATAATAATAGTTTTGAACTGTTTTTATTAACGAGTTAAGTCTTCCGCATTATTTTCTGTTGATATAAATTGAAATGTTAAGGTTTAGATTGGTTGGTTCGCTCACATAGGAGGGTGAATGTGGGTGCCAGTCGCGGCTCGGTTTTGGGTCGTGACAGACTTGGTATCAGAGCATTAGGTTCGTTGGTCTCATCACACAAGAACGAGTCTAGTAGAGTCTTAAGGAACGGTAGGGGGACGCCTTTACTTTTCTTGAGAGGCTATAAGACTTTAGGAAAATTCCATTCTTTCATTCTTCTTTCGTGCTACTACTTGAGTCCAATTGGTATCTAGGTGATACAAATTGGTATCTGACCATCTTCACTCTATTCGCAGATGGTTAGAACTAGAGCAACAACCGCACCAGCAGCAACAACGGCACGACAAGAAACGTCTGAGCCAGCCACTGGGGCTGTGGCTCGAGGAAGAGCAGCGGCAAGAGGCCGTGGAAGAGGTCGTGGGAGAACGTCCTCTAGAGGAAGAGGACGAGCCCCTAGCCCATCTGATACTAGGGTGGTGACTCCTCCACCGACCGAGGAGGTGATAAGAGAGGGTGAGGAAGGGGAGAATGAACAAGTGCAAAATGAGGATTTGCCACCCCAACCTACCCCAGAGATGATCAACCAGGTACTTCTTATCTTAGCGGGCTATCCGATCAGGGTCAGGCACCTCCAGGTTTCTGCACCAACCACCTCCGTTTCAGAGATACGACATGCGGCTACTATGGCTCCCCGCATGGATGCATCATTGGAGATAGGCACATTTCCACGTCTGACTACTGGGCCTATATGACAAATGATCAGCATGAACTTTTCAGTAAGTTCTTGAAATTGAAACCTCCAGTCTTTAAGGGTGCAGAATCACAGGATGCCTACGATTTCCTGGTTGATTGTCATGAACTCCTACACAAGATGGGTATAGTAGAGCGGGTTTTGGTGTCGAGTTCGTGAGCTATCAGTTTCAAGGGAACGCCCAAAATGTGGTGGCGGTCACATGTTGAGTGTCAACCAACAGAGGCACCACCTATGACTTAGGAATCATTCTCTAGCTTGTTTATGGAGAAGTATATCCCAAGGACTTTGAGGGATAGAAAAAGGGATGAGTTCTTGAGTCTAGAGCAAGGAAGGATGACGGTTAATGCATATGAGGCTAAATTTCGTGCATTATCCAGGTATGCCACTCAACTCTGTTTCAGTCCCCAAGAGCGGATTTGCCGGTTTGTGAAAGGGTTGAGGTCAGAATTGCGGATTTTGGCTTTACAGATGCGGCAATGGCAAAATCCTTCCAAGAGGTGGTAGACTTTGTGATAGAGGTGGAAGGAGTGAAGCCAGACGACTTCACCAAGACATCGACATCGAAAGGTTTCGAAAGGAGGTGAGTTCAACGGTCGTTCGTATACTAGAGGACAGAGTTCTGGAGGTTACTCAGTTCGACCAATTCAGTCTTCACTACAGACTGTAGTTGGGGGTCCACCCCAGACCGGTCAACACTTCTCCGAGAGACCTATGCCTGACTCCAGAGAGTGTTATGGATGTGGGGAGATTGGACATATTAGGAGGAATTGTCCAAAACAGAGTTACAGACCCCCAATAGCTAGAGGTAGAGGTGGTCATGGTAGAGGCCGCTTTTCTGGAAGACGTGGTGGTCGAGGTAATGGTGGTCACCACAACGGCAGAGGTGATGGGAAAACTGGAGCCACTACAACACAACATGGTAGGGGCAACAGACAGACTGGTGATAGGGCCCATTGTTACGCTTTCCCTAGGAGATCTGAAGCGGAGGCGTCTGATGCTGTTATCACAGCTAATCTTTTGGTTTGTGATTGCATGGCATCTGTATTATTTGACTCTGGCTCCACGTTTTCATATGTATCTTCCTCATTTGCTAATGGTCTTAACTTACATTGTGAATTACTTGACATGCCTATTCGTGTTTCTACTCCGGTGGGTGAGTCTGTGATAGTCAAAAAAGTGTCTAGGTCTTGTTTGGTGAATTTCGTGGGGAGCACCACTTATGTAGATTTGGTTATCTTAGAAATGGTTGACTTTTATGTAATTTTGGGTATGACTTGGCTTTCTTCGAATTTTGCGATTTTGGATTGTAATGCTAAAACAGTGACGTTAGCCAAACCTGGGACAGATCCATTAGTGTGGGAGGGTGACTACACTTCCAATCCGGTGCGTATCATATCCTTTCTTCGTGCTAAGAAAATGGTTAGTAAAGGGTGTTTAGCTTTCTTGGCACATCTCAAGGATGACACTACTCAAGTACCTTCGATTGAGTCAGTTTTGGTAGTCAGTGAGTTTCTGGATGTGTTCCCTGCAGATCTTCCTGGCATGCCACCGGATAGGGATATTGACTTCTGCATTGATTTGGAACCGGGTACTCGCCCCATTTCTATACCCCCTTATAGAATGGCTCCCGCGGAGTTAAGAGAGTTAAAGGCACAACTTCAAGAGTTGTTGAACAAAGGCTTCATTAGACCAAGTGCATCTCCTTGAGGTGCTCTGATTTTGTTCGTGAAGAAGAAGGATGGGATTTTTCGGATGTGCATAGACTACAGACAACCGAACAAGGTAACTATTAAGAACAAGTACCCCATTCCTCGCATTGATGACTTGTTCGATCAGTTACAAGGTGCTTGTGTCTTCTCTAAAATTGACTTGAGATCCGGTTATCATCAATTGAAAATTCGAGCAACGGATGTGGCAAAGATTGCTTTTTGAACTAGGTATGGGCATTATGAATTTGTGGTAATGTCTTTTGGTCTTACGAATGCCCCTTGCCTTCATGAGCTTGATGAACGGGATTTTCAAGCCATATTTGGACCTCTTTGTGATCGTGTTTATTGATGATATACTGATATACTCCAAGAGCAAGAAGGAACATGAGGAGCATTTGAGAATGGTGTTAGAGTTGTTGAGGAAGAAAAAGCTTTATGCGAAATTCTCCAAGTGTGAGTTTTGGCTAGATTCAGTGTCCTTCTTGGGGCACGTGGTTTCTAAGGATGGAGTGATGGTGGATCCATCTAAGATTGAGACGGTGAAAAATTGGGTAAGACCTACTAATGTGTCAGAGATAAGGAGCTTTGTGGGGCTATCTATCTACTACCGCCGATTTGTCAAGGGATTCTCTTCTATTGCTTCCCAATTGACGAACTTGACTAAGCAGACTGTTCCATTTGTATGGTCGGATGAGTGTGAGGAAAGCTTTCAGAAACTCAAGACTTTGTTGACTACCGCACCTATCCTTACCCTGCCAGTAGAGGGTAAGAACTTCATTGTTTATTGTGACGCATCCTATTCTGGGTTGGGTGCAGTGCTAATGCAAGAGAAGAATGTGATTGCTTATGCTTCGAGGCAATTAAAAGTGCATGAACGTAACTATCCGACCCATGATTTGGAGTTGGCCGCGGTAGTATTTGCACTAAATCAATGGAGACACTATTTGTATGGGGTTAAGTGTGAGGTCTATACAGATCATCGTAGCCTACAGTATGTCTTCACTCAAAAGGATTTGAATTTGAGACAGAGGAGATGGATGGAACTACTGAAGGACTACGACATCACTATCTTGTATCATCTGGGAAAAGCGAATGTTGTGGCGGATGCTCTAAGTAGGAAGGCCGGAAGCATGGGAAGTCTAGCTCATTTGCAAGTTTCTAGACGCCCATTGGCTAGAGAGGTGCAGATTCTGGCTAATGACCTTATGAGGTTAGAAATAAATGAGAAGGGAGGATTGTTAGCTGTGTAGAGGCAAGATCTTCTTTCTTCTTGACAAGATCAAGGGAAGACAGTTTGAGGATGAGAAACTAGGTCGAATTCGAGAAAAAGTGTTGCAAGGAGAGGCTAAAGAAGCAACAATCGATGGGGAAGGTGTTTTGAGGATTAAGGGAAGGGTATGTGTACCCCGCCTCGATGATTTGATCACCACTATTCTGACAGAGGCTCATAGTTCCAGATATTCTATACATCCTGGTGCAACCAAGATGTACCGTGACCTAAAACAACACTTTTGGTGGAGCAGAATGAAGCGTGACATTGTGGATTTTGTTGCCAAATGTCCAAATTGTCAACAAGTAAAGTATGAACACCAGAGGCCCGGAGGAACACTTCAGAGGATGCCCATTCCTGAATGGAAGTGGGAGAGAATCGCGATGGACTTCGTGGTTGGACTTCCGAAGACATTGGGTAAGTTTGATTCCATTTGGGTGATTGTTGATAGGTTAACTAAGTCTGCTCACTTCATTCCGGTCAAGGTGACCTACAATGCAGAGAAGTTAGCCAAAATCTACATCTCAGAAATTGTTCGATTGCATGGAGTTCCGCTCTCCATAATATCAGATAGAGGTACGCAGTTTACTTCTAAATTCTGGAGAACATTGCATGCTGAATTAGGTACTAGATTGGACCTTAGTACTGCATTTCATCCTCAGACCGATGGTCAGTCTGAGCGAACGATTCAAGTGTTGGAGGATATGCTTCGTGCGTGTGTGATAGAGTTTGGTGGCCATTGGGATAGCTTCTTACCTTTGACAGAGTTTTCATACAATAATAGCTATCACTCCAGTATTGACATGGCTCCATTTGAAGCATTGTATGGGAGGAGGTGTAGATCTCCCATTGGTTGGTTCGATGCATTTGAGGTTAGACCTTGGGGTACTGACCCTTGAGGGATTCGTTAGATAAGGTGAAGTGCATTCAAGGAAAGCTTCTAGCGGCGCAAAGTAGGCAAAAGGAGTATGCAGACCGAAAGGTTAGAGACTTGGAGTTCATGGAGGGTGAACAAGTCTTGTTGAAGGTTTCACCCATGAAAGGGGTGATGCGGTTTGGAAAAAGGGGTAAGCTAAGTCCAAGGTACATTGGACCATTTGAAGTGCTTAAGTGAATAGGGGAGGTGGCTTATGAATTAGCCTTGCCCCCAGGGCTGTCCGGAGTGCATCCGGTATTTCATGTGTCCATGTTGAAAAGATACCACGGAGATGGAAACTACATTATCCGTTGGGATTCAGTTTTGCTTGATGAGAATTTGACTTATGAGGAGGAACCAGTTGCTATATTAGATAGAGAGGTTCGCAAGTTGAGGTCGAGGGAGATTGCATCCATCAAGGTTCAATGGAAGAATCGACCGGTTGAAGAAGCTACTTGGGAGAAGGAGGCAGATATGCAAGAAAAATACCCACATCTGTTTACAGATTCAGGTACTCATTTTCGCCATTGTTTTTCTTCTTTTGATCGTTCGGGGACGAACGATGGGTAAATTGGTATCTATTGTAACGACCTGTTTAGTCGTTTTGAGCAGCAGATTTTATTTCTGGAAAAACTGGCTGAGACGACGGTCACCACGATGGACCGTCATGGGCACGACGGACCGTCGAGGGTGTCTCGTTCCAGAACACTTAGAATTCTGAAATTTGGGTATTAAAATCGACTCTCTGTAATCTGTGACGGACCTGCAGGACGTGCCGTCACAGCCATGACGAGCCGTCGTGAGCTCCCGTTGCAAAACACTTCAACTCTTGAGAATTTGGTACAGGAAACGAGTCTCTGACCGTCATGACGGAAGTGCAGGACGGACCGTCACAGGTGTGACGGACCGTCACAGGTGTGACGGACCGTCACAGACTCCTTAGTGAAAAATGGAATTCTGGTCCTTGCGACGACCTTCGTGACGGACCGTCGCAGGAACGACGGGCCGTCACAGGTTGCGCAAATCCCAGGCAGAATCGGATTTCTTTACACGTTTTAAGGGACGTTTTGGACTATTCTTTCCTTAATTATAAAGTTAGAGGGTTAATATTAATAAGTCTAATTACTTGGGGGTTAAAAGAGGTACCTTAAGTTAATTAGTGGGTTCTATTGTCCTCTTTTACACTTAATTATATGTTAATTAGGGTAAAAGAAAGAGGGTTTGAATAAAGAAAACAGAAAGAACAAGAGAGAAAGAGAGGAGTCGATCAAATTGGAGAGGAGAAACGAGAAGCAAAACAAAGCTTGGGAGATTTCTTGTTGATCACTAATCTTCGGTGGAGGTAGGTTATGGTTTTTATGATATTCGTAGTGAATCTTAATAGCGAATGATATGTATTGATAGTATTGTAAACCCTGCTATGTGCTTAAATTGTATGCTTGCATGAATATGATTATATAAACTTGTGATTATATGAGCATGATGAAAACCATTGAATCCCAAATCTTGAAAGAAACTTTAATCTACGTTATTAATGATGATGCCTTAGTATAAAGAAAGCTTGATGAACTAAAGTAATGGGATTGGTGATGCCTTGGTATAGAGAAGGCTTGATGAACGGATAGAATGAGGTTAGTGGATCGGAGTGTCACGTTCCGACCATAGTATTAGTGGATCGGAGTGTCACGTTCCGACACATAGTATTAGTGGGATGGGTGTCACGAACCGACACGTAGAATTAGGGGATCGGAGTGTCACGTTCCGACACATATAGGGGATCGAGAGTGTCACGTACCGACACATATAGGGGATCGGGTGTCACGAACCGACACGTAGAATTAGGGGATCGGAGTGTCACGTTCCGACACATATAGGGGATCGGAGTGTCACGTACCGACACATATAGGGGATCGGGTGTCCGAACCGACCGTAGAATTAGGGGATCGGAGTGTCACGTACCGACACATAGTGGTAGGTGATCGGAGAGTGTCACGTACCGACACAAGAGGAAGAAAGATAATGAATCTTGAAAGATAATAAATATACTCAATCTAATAAACTTAATTCCCAAATGAGTATGGTATTTAGGCTTGAGCCCTCATGGATGAACTTGATGGTACTTGTTGATGATTATAGTACTTGTTGTTGCTACATGTTGAGTTTATAGTTGATTATAATATTACTTGGTATATATTATCTTCTATTTTGAGTTGGCCGATGATATCTACTCAGTACTTGTGGTTGTACTGACCCCTACTTTTATGTTTTCTTCTTTGTTATTTGTGGAAGGCAGCAAACGTTCCGTCACCTTCAACTCAACAGTAGATCTAGCCAGTCTTCACTCCATCGGAAATTCAGGGTGAGCTAACGCGTCTAGCTTGGACTGGATCTTCTTCTTCAAGTCTTGATTCCTCGAACTTCCGGCATGGACTAGCTTTCTAATTATTTTGTTTTCTTAGATATTCTTAGTTTAGTAATTTGAGGATAGATGTTCTTGTGATGATGACTTCCAGATTTTGGGGATAATAATAATAGTTTTGAATTGTTTTTATTAACGAGTTAAGTCTTCCGCATTATTTTCTGTTGATATAAATTGAAATGTTAAGGTTTAGATTGGTTGGTTCGCTCACATAGGAGGGTGAATGTGGGTGCCAGTCGCGGCTCGGTTTTGGGTCGTGACAAGCATGCCTTTATACGTTTGACAGGGTATATTGGGTCCTCTTGATGGGGAATATACATCAGACTCCACATTTAGCTCATGTGGTTTTATTATCGGTTATTAGTAGCTCCCATAGTTCAGTCAGACTCTCTGCATTGATAATTTATGAGTATATTCAGTATTAAGTTTCAGCATGTTATAAATTGGTCATAGCATCAAGTTAGCTAAGAAATCAGCACATCACGTTCAGATTATTATACTTTTTTTTATTCTTGTTTGGTTATTTTTTTATTTCAGTTGAACTCTATCCTACATGCACAATAACATTCAAGTACTGACGCATACGTGCTCTACATCTTCTCGTGCTGTAGGTTCAGGTTCTAAGCATCCAGATCACGCATAGATCAATTTCCCAATCTCCAGTTCAGCATATTCAGTGGTGAGTACTCATTCTCCGAGGACAACAGTCATGAGTTTCATTTTTTAGTCATTTGGTTTCAGTTTTTGCTAGATTTAGCTAGGGCTTGTTCCAGTATTTCTAGTCTAGCTTAGAGGAAATTTTTAGACATAGTTATATTCAGCTTAGTATTGAGTTAATATTTCTTTTGTATTAAACTCATGTTTTCAAATATCTTAGTTATAGAATATGGGTATTTCCTATCTTTTTATTTTAAGTATGAGTTAGCGTCCGCAATAGTGTATTATCTATAGTATGCTCATGATCATGCCAGCAGGGTTAGCTTGGTATCACTTGTGGTCCTAAGTTCCGTATCCGTGTCTCCGGGGTAGCTCGAGCATGAAAAAACTTAATATGAGAGCAGTAAGTTCAAGAGTCTTACGAAGTCTGAAAAATCCACACTAAGTAGAGTTTTCATGGGTGAGAAGTGCACCACATCAAATGTTAGGGAGGCTATAAAATGTTTTTAGGAAAAGCTTCACTTTCTTGTTACTCGTATCGTGCGTAAGGTATGACCTTATTCCATTCTAACTTGCCGTACTACGTTTCAGATCATGCCTCCTCGTAGAGCTAACGCTAGGAATGCGAATGCCAGGAATGCAAACACAGCTCCTCCAATCTCAGATCCAGAAGTCTCCAATGTTGAGTTTAATCATGCCATATAGATATTGGCTGAAAGTATGACCCACCAGAACAATCGGGTTCATGATCCTATGAATGAAAATAGTGGATCATCAGCAGCAAGGGTCCGTGACTTTTCAAGGATGAATCCACCAGAGTTCTTAGGATGGAAGACTAATGAAGATCCTCATAATTTCTTGGACGAAATCAAGAAGATCTTTGAGGTGATGCAAGTTAATGGAAAATATTGGGTTGAGTTGGCTTCATACCAGCTGAAAGACGTGGCTCATATCTGGTACACTCGATGGAAGAAGAATAGGGGTGGAAATGCAACTCCTATTACTTGGGAGTGCTTCAGTGAGACTTCTGTCGACAGGTTTTTCCCAATAGAGTTTACAGAAGCAAAGGCCCAAGAATTCATGAAATTGAGGCAGGCAAACATGACACTCCAAAAGTATGGGCTTAAGTTTAACAAACTCTCAAGGTATGCTCCTCACATGGTTGCTGACTCCAAGGCTCAGATGAATAAGTTCTTGTATGGAGTATTAGATTTCGTGAAGACAGAGGGCATAAATGCTATGTTGCTGGGAGATATGAACATCTCCAGGCTTATGACTGGGAACTATGTCTATTCTCAATAGAAATCAGGTGGTGGAAATCGTTCGCAGGGTCAGCAAAAGTTTTCAGCACCAGCCCCTTCATCAACTAGTGTTCTATCCTCAAAGAATATCTATGACCAGAACGGCAGAGCACCAGGCTCTTAGTCTTAGGAAAGTGTTTCAGGAACAAACACTTACCCAACTTTCCCTATGTGTGGTAAGAACCATCAGGGCGTGTGTCTTGCAGGAAAAGAAGGATGTTTTGGATGTGGTCAGTCTGGTCACAGGTTGAGGGACTATTTTTCTACACAGGGTCAAGGAGGTAGTAATGGTATAGCTCAGTCTACAAATTCCGCAATTCACCCAACTCAGCAGGGTAACTCATCTGGTAGAGGTGGCGGTCAGCGCTAGTACAGACTTTATGCTCTTCAGGCTCAATAGGGTCGGACGGTTCTCCTGATGTAGTCACTGGTACGTTACGAGTCTTTGACCTTGATGTTTATGCATTGTTAGATCCAGGAGCTACTCTTTCTTTTGTAACTTCTTATATAGCAGTCCAATTCACTGTCAGTACAGAAACTCTCTCAGAAACCTTCTCAGTCTCTACTCCAGTCGATGACCCAGTTAAAACTAGACGGGTATACAGAAATTGCCCTGTCATAGTCTCTCAGAAAGTCACCTCAACAGATCTAGTAGAGTAAGAAATCGTAGACTTCGATGTAAATCTAGGCATGGATTGGTTACACTCATGTTATGCCTCAGTCGATTGTAGAACTAGGATTGTTCATTTTTAATTTCCAGACGAACCAATCTTAGAATGGAAGGGTAGTAGCCTAACACCTATGGGTCGATTTATTTCTTACCTTAAGGCCAGAAAGATGATATCTAAGGGTTATCTCTATCATCTAGTTCGGGTTAAGGATTCTAGTCTTGAAAACCCATTTCGTGAGTCAGTTCCAGTAGTTTGTGAATTTCCAGAAGTATTACCAAAAGAACTTCCCGGGGTTCCTCCCGAATGTGAAATCGAGTTTCGAATTGATTTCCTTCTAGATACCCAAAGCTTAAGGAATTGAAAGAGCAGTTGAAAGAACTTCTAGATAAGGGTTTCATCAAACCTAGTATTTCACAAAGGGGTGCACCAGTATTGTTCGTAAAGAAGAAAAATGCTCTGAGAATGTGCATTGACAATAGATAGTTGAACAAGGTCACAATCAAGAATAAGTAACCCATCCCCAGGATGATGAATTGGTTGACCAACTTCAGGGTGCCAGTCATTTCTGAAAGATAGACCTCAGATAGGATTATCATCAACTCAGAGTCAAAGATAGTGATATTCTAAAAACAACCTTCAGAACTCGTGGTCATTATGAATTTGTAGTTATGTCATTTATACTAACCATTGCTCCTACAACTTTCATGGATTTGATGAATAGAGAGTTCAAACAATACTTAGACTTGTTTGTTATCGTCTTCATTGATGATATACTCATTTAATCTAGGAGTGAGGAAGAACATGCAAGTCATTTGAGAGTTGTTTAGCAAACTCTTAAAGATCGCCAGTTATTCGCTACGTTTAGTAAATGTGAGTTTGATTGAAATCCGTTTCTTTCCTTTGTCACATTGTATCAAGCAAAGGGATCCGCATAGATTCATAAAAGATAGAAGCAGTCAAACAATGTCCCAGACTTACCTCTGCTATAGATATCAGAAGTTTCTTAGGTCTAGCAGGTTATTACAGAAGGTTCGTGGAAGGATTTTCATCCATAGCCTCACCATTGACTAGGTTGACTAAGAAGATGGTCAAGTTCTAATGGTCAGATGATTGTGAGAAAAGCTTCGCAGAATTAAAACTAGATTGACTACAACTTCTATCTTGACTTTACTAGAGGGTACAGATGGTTATGTGATCTATTGCGATGCATCCAGAGTTGTCCTTAGTCGTGTGTTGATGCAAAGAGATAAGGTTATATCTTATGCCTCTAGAAATCTTAAGATGCATGAGAAGAACTATCCAACTCATGACCTCGAACTGCAGTGGTGTTTGCACTCAAGATATGGAGACACTACTTCCATGGTGTTCATGTAGATGTGTTCACCGATCATAAGAGCCTTCAGTATGTGTTCACCCAAAAAGAGTTGAATCTTCGCCAGAGGAGATGACTTGAGTTCCTTAAGGATTATGATATGAGTGTGCATTATCATCCTGGAAAGTCGAATGTAGTGGCCGATGCTCTTAGTAGATTTTCTAAGGGCAGTGTAGCCCATGTTGAGGAAAAAAGAATGGACCTAGTTAAGGATGTTCACAGGCTTGCTCTCTTGGGATTTTGGCTTATGAGCATATTAGACTGCAGTGTAACAATTCACAATGGGGAAGAATCATCTTTGGTAATGGAGGTTAAGGAAAATCAAGAGAGTGATCTAGCTTCAACTAAAGGTTGCTGTCAACAATCAAAGAGTGGAGGTGTTCTTTCAAGGGGGAGATGGTGTACTTCGCTACCAAGGTAGATTGTGTGTTCGTGATGTGGGAGAGTTGAGGGAGCATATTCTTGAAGAAGCTCATAACTCTATATACTCTTTTCAACCAGGTGTCACTAAGATGTACCGCGATCTGAGCGAAGTCTATTGGTTGAATGTCATGCAGAGGGATATAGAAGACTTTGTGAGTAAGTGCCCTACTTGCCAGCAAGTCAAGGTAGAACATTAGAAACCAGGAGGTATGACTCAAGAGATTGATATTCCTACTTGGAAGTGGGATGTGATCAATATGGATTTCATCACAGGGTTACCTCGTACTCGCAGTCACCATGACTCAAGTTGGGTGATTAGGATGACTAAGTCTTCTCGCTTTTTTGCGGTCAAGACTACATATTCAGCAGAGGACTATGCCAAGATTTACCTTACTGAAATTTTGAGGTTGCATGGGGTTCCTTTGTCTATCATCTCTGATAGAGGTCCTTAGTTTACCTCTCATTTCTGGAAGTCATTTCAAAAAGGTCTTGGTACTCATGATAATATAAGTACATCATTTCATCCATAGACGTTAGGCAGGCAGAGCGTACCATTCATACCTTAGAGGATATGTTGACTGCTTGTGTGATTGATTTCAAAGGTAGTTGGGATGATCACCTTCCTCTTATTGGGTTTGCCTACAATAATAGCTACCATTCCAATATTAAGATGGCCCCTTATGAGTAATTATGTGGGTGTACATGTATATCTCCTGTTTTTTGTTTGAAGTAGGTGAAGCAGCTTTGATAGGGCCAGATTCAGTTCACATCTCACTCTTGAAGAAGTGCGTGGGTAACCTAGACTTTATAGTGGCATTAGAGAGTGTGGCAGTGAAAGATAGTCTTTCTTATGAGGATGTACCAGTTGAGATTCTTGACCTTCAGGTTAGAAGGTTGAGAAAAAAAGAAGTTGCTTCAATCATGGTTTTGTGGAGGATTCACTCTGTTGAGAGAGCTACTTGGGAAGCAGAAGTAGCTATGAAAGCCAAGTATCCTTACCTTTTTCCTTCCGATTCCACTCCAGCTTGAGGTAATAATTCCTCTTCAGTTTTATAGTCATTCATGCTTAAATACATTTTTAGAATCATGTTTCCTCAGTTTGTGCTTTCATTTTTAGCGTAATTACATGTACTCAGAACTTAATTCAGTCAGAACTCAGTTCTCAGTGTTTACTAGTAGGTTTGCATATCTCTCCCTCTATTTCAGCTAGTTTAGTCTTCACTCGAGGACGATTGTTCGCAAAGAGGAGATAATGTAACACTCCATAGCCAAAAATACCAAAAATTAGTTTTTCAGATAAATCCGCAGGTGCTACCAACAGTGGCATCGATGGACCGTAGGCTAAACCACGTCTGTCCTGCACAACTGTCGATGGGATCAGAAACTCACAAAAATTTCAGCCTAGAAAAATTGGTTAAGTCTTGGACGACGGATGAACTTACGGTCCGAAGGTCAAACGGCGGTCTGTAGTCCATGACTGTCGATCAAGACTCCCTTCAACCACTCTCTGACAAGAGATATGGATGACCAGCATGGTTCGTAGGTGGACCTACGGTCCGTAGGTGGAAAATTTACAGCAAATTAAGGGGAAATGCAGTTGGGTCAACTTATAATTATCATAACTCTTAGCACAATATTAATTAGGTCTCCCATGACCTTCCCATGGATATATAATTGAATTATCTTTCCATAGCCACTGACCTTGCTACAATCAGTCCTCCGAGTAAAAACTTATGCCCCCTCACGACGGACCCAATGATGGGGCGTCGGGCGCATGACAGACCGTTAGTCATGGCCGTCGTGAGGCCCGACAACAAATTCCCAGTGGTCTTTTTGACCTTTCCTACTCCGTTTAAACCCTAAGTTACATTGTTTTGACCCTAAATCATAAGATTTTTGTCTCTTTAAACCTATAAACATAATAAAAATATATCCATGTGAAATGATTAAATCAAAATATAGAAAATTAGAATCAAGAGAGGACAAACAAGCTGAAGAACCCTAGTTCAAGAAAGCCACAAGCTCCAGATGTTCTAGCCCCGAAACATAACTATTTTTCCGTTGATTTCATCACCAGGTATGTGGGATTTCACTAGTGGGTTCCTTTCACCCATTGGGTCCTTAGTTTCAGTCAGTTCTTGATTCTCTTATCATGATTAATCCTAGGGTTTCTATATCTTTGATATAACTTCATGAATTTATTAAAAATATGTTCCAAATCAGATTATCATGTTATTACTCAGATTATAGCATGAATTTAAGAAACCTATCTTTGTATTTTTGAGTTCTTGAATTACACATGTTAGGTCATATTTTTAGACACTTCAAATATACATGCCTCAGTTATAAATGCATAATTACCAGATTAATTGTTGCACTCTAAGTTTGCATGTTCAGTTTCGAGCTATCTAGTATTTACAGAAATTCAGATATAATCAGTTAATTTACATAATTGATTGTGAGTAGCATAATACCGAGTTGGAATAGGGTTTAGCGTACCCAATAGTCCTTGAACTACTAGACGAGTAGGTTGTAAGTCCCCTCTATGGGCAATCAGTTTAGTGATCACACCAACATACATTTATACCTTTGGCAGGGTATATCTTGTCCTTTCAATGAGGCGTATACATCAGACTCCACATTTAGCTCATGTGGTTTTATTATCGGTTATTACTAGCTCCAACAGTTCAGTCAGACTCTCTGCATTGACCATTTATCACTATATTCAGTATTAAGTCTCAGCATGTTATAATTTGTCATTGCATCTAGTAAGCTTAGAAAACCACATCACATTCAGATTATTATACTTATTTTTATGCATGTTTAGCTATGTTTAATTTCAGTTGTTCTCTATCCTACATGCTCAGTACCTTTAAAGTACTGACGCATACGTGCGCTACATCTTCTCGTGTTGTAGTTTCCGGTTCTCAGCATCGAGATCATGCATAGATCGATTTCCCGATCTCCAGTTCAGCAGATTCAATGGTAAGTCCTCATTCTCCGAGGATAAAAGTCATGCGTTTCATTTCAGTCTTTAGTCATTTAGTTTATGTTTTTGCTAGATTTAGTTGGGGCTTATCCTAGTATTTCTAGTCTAGTATAGAGGTTATTTTCAGACATAGTTAGATTCAACTTAGAATTGAGTTAATATTTCTTTTGTATTAAACTCATTATTTTCAAATATCTCAGTTATAGAATATGGGTATTCCCCATCGTTTCATATTAAGTATGATTTATCTTCCGCAACAGTGTATTATCTTTAGTACGCTCATGATCATGCCAACAGGGTTAGCTTGGGATCACTTGTGGTCCTAGGTTCCGTGTCCGCGTCTCAGGGGTAGCTCGGACGTGACAAATGTCAAATGAACCAAAAGAATTCCAAATAATATATTTCCAAATAAAATTCATCCAACCCAATGAATTCCAAATATGCTATTTTAAGATAAACTTTATAAACCAAAATAACACAATATTTTCAACATATACATTAAACTATGTAAAAATAAACATCATACAACTTCAAAATAAACTAAAATACGATCAAAGAATTCCAAAAATATAGAAGTCTAACAAGTCAAATTGATACAACTACTCCTCATCACCCTCATTCTCCTTATCGGACTTATCATTCTCATGATCCTCACTCTCTTTATCAGACTTATCATTCTCATCACCATCCTGATAAGATCCATCACTGCTGACCGACATCGAGGAAGAATATTTCCTGATTCAAAAAGAAAAGTTGCTTGTTGGTAAACAATGTCACTTCTTTACCCAATGCTTAGATTGGAACATCTGGACAATAATTCCTATAACGAAATTCAAAATAAGCAATGTTATCAGAAATTACATATGATATAATTATTTTTGACCGTAAGTACTTATAATTAATGTTATAAACACTGTACTGTAGAACTACCACATGTTCCCCCTCAGGGGTAAAGATCTAAGAGGAACATGCGGGACTGTGATTTTTCTATTCTTCAAATATGAAGTATAGGTTAAATGAAAGACCATTCAATCAACATTTTATGAAAATTTTCGAAGATCTTTGATGTGTTTCAACGACAAAAAGACTTATAATGTAGCAATTAATAAACTATTAAGCAGTATTATTCTCAAAAATATCACACGTCACAACCAAAGTTCAGAAACCCTACTTTCTAATTGTGCACATAAAAGATCCAAAACCATACCTAAAATAAATAATGGAACACATTAATAGACAAGGTGCTGCAGTGTGGTGATTTGCAGATACTTATTGGTGCAATATAAATTTACAGGATGTGCATTTACAACATTAATATGTATTCTCTTTTAGCATATAGAGACATTAAAAAAAAGCAACCTGATATTTTGTTGAATTAAGGTTTTCAGCCTTCTATTTTTCAATCAAATGGCTTGTAGTTTAACCACTCAAATTCAGATGCACAAACTGAAAATAATTTTTAGTTGAGAGTCCGTCACTAACTGATCCACTCATATTATTTTATGAAGTAGTTCCTTTGACACCCATTAGATGCATTGTGTTCAATCACATATTTTATCAATCAAAAAAGATCTGGTGACGAAAAATTACAGTGCCCATTCTCTTAAAATGTAACACTAGAACAAAATAGACTTTTAGTGGCATTTAATTTTTCTTTTAGCGGGAATAGTTATCTCCACATAAATGTTTAGCTGCATTTAATCTATTTTCATTGCATCCAATATCAATAAAAACATTAATTACATCTATATAGAGTGCCATTAAAGACCAATAATATTGCCAGTAAAGCTTTCATATTTATTAACTAGGTAAATTACTAGTGCGAACTGTATGTTAATAAGCTCACATTGATCATTCGGTAATATTTGGATTTTCGATATATACACTACATTGTCAAGATCATTTATCTTGAGGCAATCCAAAAAATCTTAAAAGTGCTATATATTTTTTCATTGGGCTCGATTTTTATATTTTTTTTTGTTTCATTCTATTGTTATAAGTCCTGATATGTTATTATTAGAGTCATTAATTTATGGTTATAATATTAATTGTTAGTTTTTACTACATGTTTTAAATAATGTTGTTTATGTTTTTTTGTAAAGTAATTGTTATAAGTATTTTTTAGTACAAACTATATGTAATTCAAACTATGCAATTTCAAAAAAAAATTTAGAAAAGATTTATTTACAATATTCTCCAACAAAATTTTCCCCCCTACAAGAGATCAAGACTAAGGATTTATATGATATATTTTGTTGTCATAATAATGTTAATATTAATAGGAGAAAAAAAAGAAAGTCAATGATAGAATTAAAACTAGCAATTAATTATAATTATATGATACAGAATTATGACTTTTCTCTCACACCAAAATACTTTTTTTAGAATTTTTTCCCCATTATCCCTTACGCCTCATTCAAACTTTTCAAGGATCCTTAATGTTTTGTTTGTGCACAACTTCAGTTCCAAAAACATTTTAATAATTATATTACCTATCAAATTTTGATTTTGGAAGATTTCATCTTAATTCTCAAACACATAATGACTACATATTACATATTGATATGATTATTGACCCTTTGCTCTTGATAACATTAGTTTTATAAATATATTATTTAAAAAAATTTAATATTGTGAAATTAATTTATAGTGTTATACTAACGATACATGAAAAGAAGAAGATTGAGAAAATATTTGATTGATTCTCTAATTAAAGACACTATGTAACCACTAAAATAAAATTACGTAAACTAGGATAAAATAGTGTTATCATTTGTAATTTTACCTTTTCTTTTAATATAACAAATTATAAACTAGAATTGAATAACCTCTATACTCTTGAAAATCGATTTATATAAAAAGACTATAACATCAAAATATAAAAAAAGTTATTCTAGGAGATGTTAAATAAGAATATTATAACCGGGTGAAGCGCGAGCCCATTTACTAGTTGTATTAAAGAAAGAAGACAAGTAACTATCCACGTGAATAAATATTTTGATTTATGTAGAACTAAAATAATATTAGTTTAAAATTTAAGGGGGGTTAATACTTTTGGATAAAAATCTATATAAGATCATTTGTAAATATTCATCAGTCATTTGTAAAAAGATTCACCCAACATCTACATTCTCCAACAATGATCATCATCCATAATTGTGGTTTATGCCTTCAAATTGCTAATATCGGTTTTCTCCTCGCACTCTCCCCTATTAAGCGGTAATTATGTTGTAGATTCGAGAAAAATAAAGTCAAAAGTTAGTTAAGAAGTGGTAATCGATAAAAAGACACGACATTTTTTTATTTTGATGTTTTGACCTTAGGAGGTCGGTATCCTTATTTTCAATTTTTGAGATTCTCACATTCAGAAGTCACTATTTTTCTCAAATAATTAATTTCAAAAACAACCAAAAGAATTGCAAATAAGATATTTCAAAATAAAATTTATCCAACCCAATGAATTCCCAATAATCTATTTTAAGATTATCTTCATCCAACCAAAATAACACAATATTTTCAACATATACATTACACTATGCCAAAATAAACTGCATACAACTTCAAAATAAATTAAATTACAATCAAAGAATTCCAAAAATATAGATGTCTAACATCTCAAATTGATACAACTAATCCTTATCACCCTCATTCTCTTTATCAGACTTATCATTCTCATGAACCTCACTCTGTTTATCAGACTTATAATTCTCATCACCCTCCTGATAAGTTCTATCACTGCTGACAGGACATGGAGGAAGAATATTTCCTGATTCAAAAAGAAAAGTTGGTTGTTGGTAAAAAAAATGTTACTTCTTTATCCAATGCTTATGTAAAATCCCATTTAGTCGGTCTGAGCTGTAGAATTGTTTTTTATAAATACTTACTGGGTCGACGGACCATGAGACGGATCGTCGTGGTCACGACGGACCGTCATGGACTCCGTCGTCCCATACTTGTGAAATTCCTCCTGCTGCTCCCTTCACTACCCTCGACGGCAAGTATGACGAACCGTCATAGGCACAATGTCCGTCGAGCGTCTCCGTTCCAAAACACTTCAACTCTTGGAATCTGGGTATTGGGACTAATTCTCTGAACTTTGTGACGGACATGCAGGACGGACCGTCATGGATACGACGGACCATCACAAACTGCGTAACCCCAATCTGGGTACTGGGATTAATTCTCTGAACTTCGTGAGGACCTGCAGGACGGACCGTCACAATCTGCGTAACCCCACACGGTGTAAGACTTCCGCTAAATTTTAAAGGGGTGTTTCGGACTATTCATGATTATAATTATGAAATTAGTGGGGTAAGTTAATAATTTATTTAGTTGGGGGTTAAAGAAAATAATAGGGAAATAAATAGTGGGTTACTTTATCATAATTGATTATATGATAATTAGGGTAAAAAGAATCTGTAGAAGAAAAAAAAAGATAGTAGTGGAGAACGAGCGAGAGAGAGTGAACGAAAGAAGAAGCAAGCGACTTAGACTTCAGATTGAAAAGATTCATAGGCACTGAGGAAGGCAAAGGACATTGGAGAGGTAGCTTGCTTGGTCTCGGTTCTTCGGTGGAGGTAGGTTATGGTTTATTTCTATGTGATAGATAAACTCTTAATAGAGATCGATATGTATTGAGTGATATTGTAAAGTCTCCTGTATACTTGATTTTGTGGTTGAATGTTTGATTGTGTGGTTTGTGGTTGGCCTAATATAAGGAGACTGTTGGATTTCTAACATTAAACCCTCTCTATTAAGATGACGCCTTGACATAAAGAAGGATTGATGAAATAAAATAATGAAATAATTGGATCAGTGTGTCACGTTCCGACACAGTATTATTGGATCGGAGTGTCAAGTTCTGACACGGTATTCGGGGATCGGAGTGTCACGTTCCGACACGATAACATTAAAGGAAAGTAATCTTGGATTATCTTAATATACTCAAATTCAAAGAACCTAATTTTCAAATGAGTATGGCGTGGAGGCATGAGTCCTCATAGGTGTGCTTAATGTGGTGATTGATGGTGTACCTATTATGGTGTTATTGACACTTGTTCATGTTGTTTGTTGCTTGCCACCAGTTAAGTATTGTATTTGATTTTATATTATTATTCAGTATATATTGTTTTCTATTTCAAGTTGGCCGATGATACCTACTCAGTACGTGTTCCTTGTACTGACCCTTACTTTTATTTTCTTCTTTGTTATTTTGTGGAGTGCAGCTAGCTTGCCATCGACTTCGACTCGCCCTCAGCTCTAGCCAGTCTTCAGCACATCAAAGTTCGGGGTGAGATATTGTTCCTAGCTCGTGCTGGATTCTCTCCTACACGTCTTGATGTCTTTGAATTTCGGACATGGACCATCATTTTACTTATTTTTGTTTCTTAAATACTCTTAGACTTGGTAATTTGAGGATAGATGTTCTTGATTTGATGACTTCCAGATTTTGGGGATGATAAGTGTTAAATGTTAGAAGTTTATTTACTTGGTTACATTAATATGTTTTGGATCTTCCGCATTGTTTTTGTTAATTATAGTTGAATTATTGGTAAATGTTGGGGTTTTAAATTTGTTGGTTCGCTCACCTAGTAGGCTAAGGGTGGGTGCCACTCACGATTCGTTTTGGATCGTGACAAACTTGGTATCAGAGCGTTAGGTTCAATGATCTCATCACACAAGGACAGGTCTTGTAGAGTCTTGTAGAACGGTACGGGGACGCATTTACTTTTCTTCGAGAGGCTATAGGACTTTAGGAAAACTCCATTCTTTCTTTCTCTCGTGCTATTAATTGGATCCAATTGGTATCTAGGCGATACAAATTGGTATCTCACATCCTCACTCTATTTCGCAGATGTTTAGTACTAGAGCAACAACTGTGCCAACACCAACACCGGCAAGATAGGGTGCGTTTGAGCCAAACGTTGGGGCCGTAACTCTAGGAGGAACAGTGGCAAGAGGCCGTGGTAGAGGTCGCAGGAGGACGCCCACTAGAGGTAGAGGACAGACACCTGGTCTAGCGAGGAATAGAGCAGTGACTCCTCCACTGATTGATGAGGTAGTAAGAGAGGGTGAGGAAGGGGAAAATGAGCAGGTTCAAGATGAGGAATTACCACCCCAGCCTACCCCAGAGATGATTAATCAGGTTCTTACTTATCTTAGCGGGTTATCTGATCAAGGCCAGACACCTCCAGTGTTTTCTGCACCAGCACCTCAGGTTCCGGGAGTACAACATGCGGCTGCTGTGGCTCCCCGCATGGATGCATCATTGGAAGTAGGCACATTCCTCGATTGACTACAGGGTCTATAATGACAGGTGATCAACATGAACTTTTCACTAAGTTCTTAAAGCTGAAACATCCAGTCTTCAAGGGTGCTGAATCTGAAGATGCCTATGATTTGCTGGTTGATTGTCATGAGCTGCTACATAAGATGGACATAGTATAATGATTCGGTGTTGAGTTTGTGACCTATCAGTTTTAGGAGGATGCCAAAATGTGGTGGCGGTCGTATGTCGAGTGTCAACCAGCGCACGCACCACCCATAACTTGGGGATCATTTTCTAGCTTATTTATGGAGAAGTATATACCCCGGACTTTGAGGGATAGGAAGAGAGATGAGTTCCTGAGCCTAGAGCAAGGAAGGATGTCTGTTGCTGCTTATGAGGCTAAATTTCGTGCACTATCCAGGTATGCCACTCAGCTTTGCTTCAGTCCACAAGAGCGGATTCGTCGCTTTGTGAAAGGATTGAGGTCAGATTTGCAGATTTCAGCCTTACAGGTAGCTGCTACAGTAAAATCCTTTCAGGAAGTGGTTGATTTTGTGATAGAGGTAGAGGGGGTGAAGCCAAACGACTTCACTACAGCATCGACATTTAAGAAGTTCCGTAAGGGAGGTGAGTTTAGTGGTTCTTACTCCAGAGGGCAGAGTTCAGGAGGTTACCCAGCCCGTCCTATTCAGTCTTCACTGCAGGCTGTAGCAGGGGGTCCATCGCAGACCGGTCAACATTTTTCTGAGTTTGAAGGTTATCCCCAGACTTCGTCATTCTCACAGAGACCTATGCTTGACTCCAGAAATTGTTATGGATGTGAAAAGACTAGACATGTTAGGAAATATTGTCCAAAACAGAATTACAGACCCCCAATAGCTAGAGGTAGAGGTGGTCATGGTAGAGGCCGCCATTCTGGAGGACGTGGTGGCCAAGGAAATGGTGGTCACCAAATCAGTCGGGGTGGCGGGCAAGTTGGAACTACTGCAGCGCAACCTGGTAGGGATAATGGACAGACAGGTGATAGGGCCCATTGTTATGCTTTCCCCGGGAGGTATGAAGCAGAGGCATCTGATGCTGTTATCACAGGTACTCTTTTGGTCTGTGATTGCATGGCTTTTGTATTATTTGATCCTGGATCCACATTTTCATATGTATCTTCCTCATTTGCTACTGGTCTTGATTTACATTGTGATTTTCTTGACATGCCTATTCGTGTCTCTACTCCTGTGGGTGAGTCTTTGGTAGTTGAGAAGGTGTATAGGTCTTGCCTTGTGACTTTTGTGGGAAGTAATACTTATGTAGATTTGATTATTCTAGAGATGGTCGATTTTGATGTAATTCTGGGTATGACTTGGCTTTCTCCAAATTTTGCAATCTTAGATTGTAATGCTAAAACTGTGACATTGGCCAAGCCTGGGACGGATCCGCTAGTGTGGGAGGGTGACTATATTTCCACTCCAGTTCATATTATCTCTTTTCTTCGTGCTAAGAGAATGGTTAGTAAGGGTTGTCTAGCTTTCTTGGCAAATCTCAGGGATGATACTTCCCAAGTATCTTCGATTGAGTCTGTTTCGGTAGTCTGTGAGTTTGTGGATGTGTTTCCTGCCGACCTTCCTGTTATGCCACCGGATATGGATATTGATTTTTGTATTGATCTGGAGCCGGGTACTCGCCCCATTTCCTTCCCCCCTATAGAATGGCTCTAGCTGAGTTAAGGGAGTTGAAGGCCCAACTTCAGGAATTGTTAGGAAAAGGTTTTATTAGACTAAGTACATCCCCTTGGGGTGCTCCTGTTTTATTTGTGAAGAAGAAAGATGGAAGTTTTCGAATGTGCATAGACTACAGACAGCTGAATAAGGTAACTATTAAGAACAAGTATCCCATTCCTCACATTGATGATTTGTTCGATCAGTTACAAGGTGCTTGTGTCTTCTCTAAAATTGATTTGAGGTCCGGTTATCACCAATTGAAAATACGGGCAGCAGATGTGCCAAAGACTGCTTTTCGAACCATGTATGGGCATTATGAATTCTTAGTAATGTCTTTTGGACTTACGAATGCCCCTGCTGCTTTCATGAGCCTGATGAACGGGATTTTTAAGCCATACCTGGATCTCTTTGTTATTGTATTTATTGATGATATACTGATATACTCAAAGAACAGGAAAGAACATGAGGAGCATTTGAGAATTGTATTGGAGTTGTTGAGGGAGAAAAGACTTTATGTCAAATTCTCCAAGTGTAAGTTTTGGCTAGATTCAGTGTCCTTCTTGGGGCACGTGGTTTCTAAGGATGGAGTGATGGTGGATCCTTCTAAATTGAAGCAGTAGTAAAGGGTTGGGTAAGACCTACTAATGTTTCAGAGGTAAGGTGCTTGTTGGTTTAGCTAGCTACTACCGTCGATTTGTCAAGGGATTTTCTTCTGTTGCTTCCCAACTGACAAATTTGACTAAGCAGAATGTTCCATTTGTATGGTCGGACGAATGTGAAGAAAGCTTCCAGAACCTCAAGACCTTGTTGACTACTGCACCAATTCTTACCTTGCCAGTGGAAGGTAAGAATTTTATTGTTTATTGTGATGCATCTTATTCTGGTTTGGGTGCGGTGCTAATGCAGGAGAGGAATGTAATTGCTTATGCTTTGAGGCAATTAAAAGTGCACGAACGTAACTATCCGACCCATGATTTGGAGTTGGCTACAGTTGTGATTGCATTAAAGCAATGGAGACATTATCTATATGGGCTCCAGTGTGAATTTATACAGATCATCGTAGTTTACAGTATGTCTTTACTCAGAAAGATTTGAATTTGAGGCAGAGGAGGTGGATGGAACTATTGAAGGACTATGATATTACAATTTTGTATCACCCAGGAAAAGCTAATGTTGTGGCAGATGCTTTAAGTAGAAAAGCAGGGAGAATGGGAGATTAGCCCACTTACACGTTTTAGACGCCCATTGGCTAGAGAGGTTCAGACTCTGGCTAATGACTTATGAGGCTGGAAGTACTAGAGAAAGGAGGATTTTTGGCCTGTGTGGAGGCAAGATCTTCTTTTCTTGACAAGATTAAGGGAAAGCAGTTAACTGATGAGAAGCTGAGCCGAATTCGAGATATGGTATTGCGAGGAGAGGCTAAAGAGGCAATAATTGATGAGGAAGGCGTTTTGAGAATTAAGGGAAGGGTATGTGTGCCCGTGTTGATGATTTGATTCAAACTATTCTTACAGATGCTCATATTTCAAGGTATTCTATCCATCCTGGTGCAACTAAGATGTATCGTGACCTAAAGCAACATTTTTGGTGGAGTAGAATGAAGCGTGACATTGTTGATTTTGTTGGCCAATGCCCGAATTGTCAGCAGGTAAAGTATGAACACCAGAGGCCCGGAGGAACACTTCAGTGAATGCCCATTCCGGAATGGAAGTGGGAAAGAATTGCAATGGATTTCGTGGTTGGTATTCCCAAGACATTTGGTAAGTTTGATTCTATTTGGGTAATTGTTGACAGATTAACTAAGTCTGTTCACTTCATTCCGGTCAAGGTGACTTACAATGCAGAGAAGTTAGCCAAACTCTATATCTCAGAAATTGTTCGATTGCATGGAGTTCCACTTTCCATCATATCAGATAGAGGTACGCAATTTACTTCTAAGTTTTGGAGAACATTGCATGCTGAATTAGGTACTAGGTTGGATCTTAGTACTGCATTTCACCCTCAGACAGATGGAGGATATGCTTCGTGCATGTGTGATAGAATTTGGTGGTCATTGGGATAACTTCTTACCCTTAGCAGAGTTTTCATACAATAATAGCTATCACTCAGGTATTGATATGGCCCCATTAGAGGCACTGTATGGGAGGAGATGTAGGTCTTCCATCGGTTGGTTTGATGCATTTGAAGTGAGACCTTGGGGTACCGATCTTTTGAGGGAATCGTTAGATAAAGTAAAATTCATTCAGGAGAAGCTTCTAGCAGCTCAGAGTAGGCAGAAAGATTATGCAGATAGAAAGGTTAGAGACTTGGATTTTATGGAGGGTGAACAAGTCTTGCTGAAGGTTTCACCCATGAAAGGTGTGATGCGGTTTGGTAAGCGAGGTAAGCTTAGTCCGAGGTATATTGGTCCATTTGAAGTCCTAAAGCACGTGGGGGATGTGGCCTATGAATTGGCATTGCCTCCAGGGTTGTCAATAGTGCACCCGGTATTTCATGTGTCTATGCTGAAAAAATACCATGGTGATGGAAATTACATTAAATGTTGGGATTCAATTCTTCTTGATGAGAATCTGTCTTATGAAGAACAGCCTATTGCTATTCTAGATAGGGAGGTCCGCAAGTTGATATCAAAGAAGATTGTATCTATCAAGGTTCAGTGGAAAGATCGTCCAGTTGAAGAGTCCACATGAGAGAGTGAGGTCGATATGAAAGAAAGTTATCCACATCTTTTTACAAATTCAGGTACTCTTTCTCGCCCTCCCTTTTCTTCCTGTGATTGTTCGAGGATCAACGATGGGTAAATTGGTATCTATTTTAACAACCCATTTAGTCGGTCTGAGCTGTAAAATTGTTTTTGATAAATACTTACTGGGTCGAAGGACCATGTGACGGATCGTCGTGGTCACGACGGACCGTCATGGACTCCGTCGTCCCATACTTGTGAAATTCCTCCTGCTGCTCCCTTCACTACCCTCGACGGCAAGTATGACGAACCGTCATAGGCACAACGGTCTGTCGAGCGTCTCCGTTCCAAAACACTTCAACTCTTAGAATCTGGGTTTTGGGACTAATTCTCTGAACTTTGTGACGGACATGCACGACGGACCGTCATGGATACGACGGACCGTCACAAACTGCGTAACCCCAATGTGGGTACTAGGATTAATTCTCTGAACTTCGTGACGGACCTGCAGGACGGACCGTCACAGGTACGACGGACCGTCACAATCTGCGTAAACCGACACGTTGTCAGACTTCCGCTTAATTTTAAAGGGGTGTTTCGGACTATTCATGATTATAATTATGAAATTAGTGGGGTAAGTTAATAATTTATTTAGTTGGGGGTTAAAGAAAATAATAGGAAAATAAATAGTGGGTTACTTTCATAAATTGATTATATGATAATTATGGTAAAAAGAAACAGTAGAAGAAAAAAAAAAGATAGCAGTGGAGAACGAGCGAGAGAGAGTGAACGAAAGAAGAAGCAAGCGACTTAGACTTCAGATTGAAAAGATTCATAGGCACTGAGGAAGGCAAAGACATTGGAGAGGTAGCTTGCTTGGTCTCGGTTCTTCGGTGGAGGTAGGTTATGGTTTATTTCTATGTGATAGATAAACTCTTAATAGCGATCGATATGTATTGAGTGATATTGTAAAGTCTCCTATATACTTGATTTTGTGGTTGAATGTTTGATTGTGTGGTTTGTGGTTGGCCTAATATAAGGAGACTGTTGGATTTCCAACATTAAACCCTCTCTATAAGGATGACGCCTTGACATAAAGAAGGCTTGATGAAATAAAATATTGAAATAATTGGATAGGAGTGTCACGTTCCGACACAGTATTATTGGATCGGAATGTCACGTTCCGACACGGTATTCGGGGATCGGAGTGTCACGTTCCGACACGATAACATTGAAGGAAAGGAATCTTGGATTAACTTAATATACTCAAATTCAAAGAACCTAATTCCCAAATGAGTATGGCGTGGAGGCATGAGTCCTCATAGGTGTGCTTAATGTGGTGATTGATAGTGTACCTATTATGGTGTTATTGACACTTGTTCATGTGTTTGTTTCTTTCTTGCGACTATTAAGTATTGTAGTTGATTTTATATTATTATTCAGTATATATTGTTTTCTATTTCGAGTTGGCCGATGATACCTACTCAGTACGTGTTCCTTGTACTGACCCCTACTTGTATTTTCTTCTTTGTTATTTTGTGGAGTGCATCAAGCGTGCCATCGACTTCGACTCGCCCTCAGCTCTAGCCAGTCTTCAGCACATTAGAGTTCGGGGTAGCTATTGTTCCTAGCTCGTACTGGATTCTCTCCTTCACGTCTTGATGTCTTTGAATTTCGGACATGGACCATCTTTTTACTTATTTTGGTTTCTTAAATACTCTTAGACTTGGTAATTTGAGGATAGATGTTCTTGATGTGATGACTTCCAGATTTTGGGGATGATAAGTGTTAAACGTTAGAAGTTTATTTACTTGGTTACATTAATAAGTTTTGGATCTTCCGCATTGTTTTTGTTAATTATAGTTGAATTATTGGTAAATGTTGGGGTTTTAAATTTGTTGGTTCGCTCACCTAGTAGGCTAAGGGTGGGTGCCACTCACGATTCGTTTTGGGTCGTGACATCTTAATTGGAACATCTGGACTGTTATTCCTATAACGAAATTCAAAATAAGCAACGGTATCAGAAATTACATACGATGTAATTATTTTTTGATTGTAAGTACTTATAATTAATGTGATGAAAACTGTACTATAGAACTACCACATGTTCCCCCTCAGGGGTTAATTTATAAGAGGAACCTGCGGGACTGTGCTTTTTTGCATTTTTCAAATATGAATTATAGATTTAATGAAAAACCATTCAATGAACATTTAATGAAAATTTTGAAACATCTTTCATTTGTTTAAATGACAGATAGACTTATAATGTAGCAATTAAAAAACTATTAAGAGTATTTTTTCCTAAAGCCCACATTTGTTAGTATTATTCTCAAGTCACACGTCACAACACCTTGTTCAGAAACCCTACCTTCTAATTGTCCACATTAAAGGATACATAACAACACATTAAATAGAAAATGGTGCTGCAAGTTGTTGATATCTGCAGAGACTGGTTGGTGGAATATAAATTTGCAGGAGGTGCATTGAGAGCGTTATATGTATTCTCTTTTAGCATATAAAGACAAGAAAAATAAGCAACTTGATATTTTGTTGAGTTGATGTTTTTAGCCTTTTTTTTCAATCTGTTGGCTTGTAGTTTCACCACTCAACTTCAGATGCACAAACTGAAAAGAATTTTTAGTTGAGAGTCACTAACTGATCCACTCATATTCTTTTTTTATGAAGTAGTTCCTTTGACACCCTTACATACTGCATTGAGTTCAAACATATTTTATCAAACAAAAAAAGATTTGGTGACAAAAATTACAGTTCCGATTCTCTTAAAAAGTAACACTACAACAAAAGAGATTTTTAGTGGAATTTAATTTTCCTTTTAGCGACAATATTTATGTCCCAAATACTTTTAGCGGCATTTAATCTATTTTCATTGAATCCAGTGTCACTTATGGCTTTAATTTCATTTATATAGAGTGCCCGTAAAGACCCATATTATTGCCAGTGAATCTTTCATATTTAATGTCACATTGATTATTCAATTATATTTTGATTTTCGATATATACACTGCATTGTAAAGATCATTTATCTTAAGGTAATCCAAAATCTTAAAAGTGCTATATTTTGTTTATTAATTTTCTTATACAAAAATTATGAGTCATAGAGATATTTTAAGTATAAGAAAGAAGTCAAAGACATCTCCATGGAAATAGTTAATCACAAGCAATGAAAATTTTGTAAATTTCAAGAACAGATAGAGAATAACATCAAACATTAAAGAAGAGACCAAAAAACCTCGAACAACAACACTCCCAAGAAAAGTGGAACATCACATCTATGCATGAAATTAATTAACTAATTAAAATGGAGGACCTTCGGCTCCTTTATTATGACCCTAAATTGGTTATTTGTATTGTAAATATATTCCTCATCGACTCAGAATAGTCATTACTATTCCTTAGTTTTCATATCACCAACCCAACTTATTTGTAATTAAAAAATAATTATTTTTATTGTTATATTATGCAGTTACAAAGAATTAATGTCATTATCAACCAATCAGTAGGCGACATCATTTATAACTTGATAGTCTAAACCAAATTTTTTACACATAACAGATTAAAATCTCAAAGCATAATTTTCTGAGTGCTTGTGCTCATAAATATTCACAAATAATAATAAACACAACCTTACTTTCCTAAAAATCAAGAAGAAAAATGCATGTTGCTTAACATATTTTTCAAGAAGATAGTTTGTCGGTATGTATCCTATCAATATTGAATCTAATGAAAATTAATTAATGTAGGTAAAGTCTTTGGCACTCTTTGTTTATGTGCATATTTATTGCCCATAAAAAGTATTTTTGTTTTAGTGTATTTTGGACATTTGTTAGTTTCAAGAAAACCTGATCCCTTATTCTGCCTAAAAATAAGAGATGAAGAAATATGTCAAATTAGTTAACTTGCGATAAAAGAACTGAATTGATTGTCTGTATACTAATATTCAAAGGCTGAAGTGGCATATAGAATGTTTGTACCTAAGAATGAGCAATCAAATTAATATACTAACTGTGGCAAAGAAGAGAGCAATTTGTTTGGTTCTTTTAACAAACTTCAGCATTGATTGTGTATTAATTATCACATATTTATTGTTCCGTGCTATCAAATATTGCACAACCCACAAGAAATTTTCCTAAAGAGTACACAAATAATTCTATAGAATAGACAAAATAGAAGATAAATTTTGCAACGACCCCCTTAGTCGTTTTATGAATCTTACCCATTTATCTAAACTTAATTATTTTAGTAGTTTTTTATAAATATTTTATGACTTATAGAAATGAGTGCTACAAATTTTAAAATAAATTAATAGTAATTAAGTTTTACAAAATAATAAAAGAAAAATAAATGTACTTAATTTTAAGAAAAATATAATAATAATAATAATAATAATAATAATAATAATAATAATAATAATAATAATAATAAATAACTAATAAAAAAAAAGGGCTAAGCCCAATTCAAAAAGGGGAAAACTAAGGTTAAAGCTGCTGCTGTTGTTAGCAGCAGCAGTCACGCATAGGTTTAATATAAAAAAAAAGGGATCACGCAGTTTAACAAGAAAAAGACGGAAGAAGAAGAGAGACAACGTTACGTCGTTAAAGAGGAATCATGTGTTTAAATCAGGTAAGAAGATCGATCTTCTATAACTGGATTGAATTATTTTGTATAATTATTTATGAAAACATTAACACCAAAGGGTTAAATTGTAAAGTGTTTTTATCAATTGATTTTAAATTTGGTTAAAATCGTATTTTTTTTTAATTTGTGGGTTAATGTATAACTAAGGTGTTTAGTGGGTGAGGAATAAGGAAGTCATAATTTTGGATTGAAATACAGGAATAATTCAAGTTTTGTCATAATGAGATAGGTAATTAAATATTAAGGGCATTGTATTATATGAATGTCATTAGATTTATTATATAGGAGAAGGGAAACACAACCCTAGACTTGAAATTTGGAAATATGAGGGTTGACATCTTAATTGACATCAATATTACGAGCTTGATTACATATCTGAGTGAGTTTTTGTGTTTAGACTAGACCTATAGTAATTTGAGTTTTGTTGGGTTGACTAATAATATGAATAGATTGTTTTGAGTTGGAAGTCCAACGAAAAGAGGAAGACTCAAGTCACAGGGTGATTGTTCGACTATTTAAGCAAGTGGATATCTAAACTCTTGTTAAGTGTATGAAATGCGTGTATTTCCTTGTGGTATATGTTGGGAGTAACGGGATTGGTGATGGGTTGACTTGTCCACATTGATTAATTCTAATGATGAAAAGAATGGGGATAACAAAAGGCAATGTGATTAATTGTTTATGTTTGTTGTGTTGAGAAAGGGTTGAAGGCTTGTTGAATCATTGTTGATGTAACTTCATGTTTGTGTTTTGTGAACTGTGCGATGTTATGAAAATGGTCATCTCCTCATTATATGTGTGAACTTGTCATCTGCATTATTCTGAGGCATTTGTTGTGACAAGTGTTATGTGCATTGAGAAAGAATGGGTACTTAAGAGGATGTACCATTTCGAGGGACGTATCGCGCGCCGCGATGGATACTATATTTCGAGGGATGTATCGCGCGCCGCGATGGTTACTATTATCGAGGGTCGTGTCGTGCGCCGCGACAGATGCATGGACAGATATGTCCCCCATGGGTCCCGGACTGAGAGACAGCGGGTGTGTATCACTAGGTCAGACATGCATCATTATACTTGACATTGCATTCCATTACATGCACATACTTATCATTAGTGAACTTGATATTGTGTTTTGCTGATCTAGTGATTGCCTTTTTGCGGAACTTGTGATTGTTGAATACTGAGCTTGTTATTGAGGATATATAATTTGTTGAAGTGTTGTTTGTTGAGGATATGTAATTTGTTAAAGTGTGTTATTGAGGATATGTAAATTTGTGGAAGTGTTGCTATTGAGGATATGTAATTTGTTAAAGTGTCTAAATGTTTTTGTTGAGTTACGTTCTATGTAAACTGTGAGTTGTTAGGTTGGGCTGTTGTTTCTGCAGGTTGTAGTTGTGGAGGTTCGGTTGGGGGTGGTAGGAGTACCGTATTTCATCCCCTTAGCTTGTGTTTAGAGGTTTACTTGCTGAGTACCGTGTGGTTTGGTACTCACCCCTTGCTTCTACAAATTTTTGTAGGTTACTAGCCCGGACTTTTATGATATATTCTCTTCTTTTCCGAGGCTTCCTGGAGATTTTGTGAGGTAGTTGTTGGTCATCTCAGCATCCCTCCTACTCTTGTTTATGATTTTGTTCTACTCTAGAAACAATATCATATGAGACTTATATTTTCTTTTGATCCGATTGTAATACTTTAGAGGCTTGTACACATGACAACCATTTTTGGGGTATAATGTAAGTTGATAGTAAATTTTCCGCATTTTTATTGTAATAGTTGAGTTTTAGGCTTACTTGTCTTGGTGGGATAAGACGAGTGCCATCATGCCCATTTTTGGGTCGTGACAAATTTTTTATCATCCTAACTGGAATTTTTAACAATTTTTTTTTTATAAAAAAGACACCAAAATAGATTTTTTTTTTGCAATAAATACACTAATTACTATGACTTATAGTAAAAGATTAAACTTCATTAGATAGGAGGAAGAAAACTTTGGGGAATGAAATACACTTCATAAGAAGTTTAATTAATATATCTAAATTCAACTCTCCTATAGAGAAAGAAACCTACAAATAACAGTGACAGAAATAAATGTTTTGATATTAAAGAACGAAATATTATTAATTGAACAATTTCAACAGTATTATGAGCTATGGACTGAGAGGTGAAAGAGTAATAATGTCATACTGCGATTAAAATCATTTTTCTTTGTTTATATGAAGAAACTTGTAGGATGGAATGAAAGAGAAGGCCGCTTTTCAATCATCCTTGTTGAAATTTGTAACATAATTTTAAAAAGGTCACAAAAACTGTAAACAGAAATTGACACAGTTACATGAATAACTCGAGTTATAGTAAAGATTAATCTCTTTGAAGTAGGAGGAAGAGATATACATAGTTACATGACATAGTTATATGTATATATAAAAGTAGAAATGATATTTGTTTTTGTTTCGTTAAGCTTTTAATGTTGTACAATCCTACTCAGTACTCCTTCACTCTCTTGTTCTATTATGTAATTATCATTTTAGTTTCTAGTTTTAACTTCCCCCCCCCCCTTTTTTTTATGGACTCTGTCCATTCATGAATCTATTATTACTGTTCATCTCTTTCTCTTAGCCTTTGTTCTTAAAAATAATCTTCTTTAACCACACCCTGGATTTGGTTATTCATAGTTCTTTTTCTCAGAACAATTAACCTGGCAATGTCCTAGGAATTTACAGGTTAATCCATCGATATTTTTAAGAAGCTAAGAGACTAACCATACACTAAGTAATATAGATTCATGATGATTTTTATAAATTTACATAAATATTTAAATAATCATAAAAGTAAACATACATGATTTACATAAAACACACATAATTTACATATATGGGAAGTTTACTAGAAACTTAAATATGAAAACTTACATTATCTAGAATAGAGTGAAGTTTCCCTTTCGGGAAACCCGAACAACTTCCAAAGTAACTTTACAAAAACTTGAAACAAAAACTAAGAACCTAAAGAAAATAGTTTTATATTTTATTTTTGAAGAGGAAGGATTTTTGGATGGATTAAGATTTGAAGGTTGTAGGTTTTTTGCTCTTTTTGCTTTCTTCGCTCTCTGCCTTCTTCTTCTGATAAGTCTTCTATATATACACAAATATGGACTTCAAAATTCGGACTTCAGAATGAAATAATTTCATCTTTTCCGCCGGGTACGCATTGGGCCCATCGCACGTGAAATGATTCCTTTCTTTGCATTATCATCCGTCCTTTGTCTGAATTATTACTATTCCCTTATCACTTATTGTTTGTCTTATACAAAAAGAAACTTTATCTCTTAATACTTGTCTATTCTAAAATAAAGTAAAGACGCGTCCCAACAGTTGGGATTTATATGTTTGTCTTTGTCTTGTTGTTCTTTAAGTAGTTTTTCTACAGTTTTGGTTATAATGGATTCTAGGTCTTTATTTTTTTGTGATTTTTTGGTTTTTTGTCTGATTTTCTGGCTAAAGAAAATTGGTAAACGTCTTCTTGAAGATGAGCCTTCTTCTTTTTCACTTTTTGGCAAAGTGACAGCCATTAACGGGTTTGATAAGTCTTTACCGGTCACCGTTTGAGCCGGACTAGCTGTATCTTTATCCGATACAGTGGATTTATTTACATTCAGAGGGGAATGTACACCCATCTCATCCATTTTTATCGGGGATGGGAAACCCTGCTTGTCTTTTGTCTTCAAGTCATTCTCCATTTTTGCAATTTTATCCTTTAGCTGGAGGTTTTCTTGAGCTAATAATTCATTCTTGTAATTTAATCTCTTGAAGGCTTCGGTCATTGAAGAAGAATGATCACAAAATATAATTTTATCTGTATCTTTCTGAATATTGTTGAGGGATTTTGTCTGGATTTTGTTTAAGAGAGGGAGAGATATAATAGTTTGGGCCTAATACTCCTCTAGCGTAGTCTAATGCTTCAGTAAAATCATTAAAGCCTTTAAAAAGAGGTTTGGAAATACTTTTAATAGAATCTAATACTTCTATCCAAGTCTGAAAAACTCCATTTATTCTACCATGAATAACAACAAGTAGTATTTAAATTTGTTTTCTTTATTTTTACTATTAAAATAAAATCCTAAAGCGTTTAAAACTGCAATTATATATTTAGTGTCTTTCTTATTATGGGCTATCCATATGTTGTCTATTAAACATTTTTGTTGTTTATTTATCTGATATATAGGTAGACTTCTAAAAGTTAAATTAGATGATTCATATGCTATTAGATTATGTTGTCCAAATTGTAATCTTTCTATTCTATTATCATTTATGCTATTTAAAGGTCTGAAATGTAAATTAGATAATGCTGTCTGTTTATATATGTCTGAGTATTCTTGGGTGGGAGGTTGAACTCCTTTGCCCTTGTCTTGAAAAGAGGGTCTCATTCTGAAAAAATTGGAATTAAACTTTAATTAATAATCTACTTAATTGATCTGCAATATTATTATCATTTCCTTTAATATGTTCAAAAATTATAGAATTATAAATTGATATAGTGTCTAAAAAATTTAACCATCTTCTTCTACTACTTGTTTTATCATTTATTTTTTGATGAAATTTTACTATTGCTTCACAATCAGTTCTTATTAAAATTTCTAATTTATTTAAGATATAAATTCCAAAACTATTTAAACCATATATTACAGCTAAGATTTCTACAACTATACTAGCTTTATTTCCTTTTTCTTTAAATTTTCCACTTTGGTAAGCACAAATTTTTTCTTCTTGTTTAGAACTATATTTATGAGGTTTTGATTTTAACACTGCTCCCCATCCATCAAAACTTCCATCTGTCTCTATTATTAAATAATCTGATTCTAATGGCATATTAAGATCAGGTATATTTTTTATTTTTTCCTTTATTTTTTGTACTAATTTTATATCTTCAATATTAAAATTTCTTTGTCCCTTATTTCCTGTCTTAGAATATAATGGTCCTGCTATTTTTCCTAAATCTTTAATAAAAGGTCTTGCATAATTAACTATTCCTAAAAATTTTTGCAAGTCTTTTAAATTATCTAATTTATCTGGCATATCTAAGGCTTTTTTTTAGCTATATGAGGTTGTAATTTAATCTTTCCTTCTCCTAAAGTAATTCCTAAAAAATTTATGTAATTTTTACATAATTCTATTTTCTTTTTACTAATTATTATTCCATTATTAACAAATAGCCTAAAAACTGTTTGTAAATGTCCTAAATGTTCTTTTATATCTTTACTAAATGCTAGAATATCATCTACATATACCAAAACAAATCTTTTATATTCTCCAAATATTTTATCCATTTTTCTTTGAAATATTGGAGGTACTGTTTTTAATCCAAATGGCATAACTAGCCATTCAAAATGTCCAAGTAAAT
This sequence comes from Solanum peruvianum, assembly GCA_027705065.1. NCBI lineage: Eukaryota > Viridiplantae > Streptophyta > Magnoliopsida > Solanales > Solanaceae > Solanum > Solanum peruvianum. The sequence continues at coordinate 14,216 of JAKWJD010001512.1, read as the reverse complement.
GCTGTCCATTCTATACTATCTGGATGCATTTTTATTTGCCAATATCCTGACTTACAATCGAATTTACTAAAAATTGTTTTACCTTGAATTCTATTTATTAACTCTATTTTATCTGGTAATTTATATCCATCGGTTCTAGTATTATCATTTAGTCTTTTATAGTTTATGACCATTCTAGCTTTTCCTCTAATTATTTCATTATGATTTCGTACCATAAAGGCTGCTGATCTATGCTTTGAAGTTGATCTTCTTATTACTCCTAATTCTAATAGTTCTTTAATTTGTATTTTAAAGTCTTCTTGATCTTGATTTGCGGCTTCTATAGAGGCCGTTTTTATTATATATTCTGGGTTTATTATATCTAATTTGCATACTATATGATTATTTCCCCAATATTTTAAGGGATTTTCTCCTATTATTTCTATTTGATCTAATATTTTTACTATATTATCAAGATCCTTTGATTTTTTATTTGTCCGATTTGCTGAATTCCTGTTTTAAAATTATATATTTCTGTCTCCATTTCTATTAAAACATAGTTTTTATTAACTATTTCATCTTCTTCATCTATTTCTAGTGTATTCTCATATAATGTATTACATTCCTTTTTTGTACATTGTATATTATCTTCACAATTGTCACAACATTTTCTTTATGTCTTACTTTAGTGTCAATTTCTTAGTTAAAACTGAAGTATAAGTAGTATTTTTCATAAAAAGTATTCCGTCTTTAGTTATTAAAGTTCCTCCTTTGTTGTGAAGTATAAAGTCTAATCCAACACAAAATCTACCCTTATGTCTAAATCTCGTACCCATATTTTATCCATTTTATAGGTAGGTTTATAGAATTCTGAACAAGTGTTTAAAAACTTATTTGAGCTTTATCTATATAATGTCTATATATTATTTGTGTTCCATCAATTTGCATTGCTGCAAGTGGTTTTTCTAAGGTTTTATTAATTCTCTAGGTACAATCTTTTTATTTAAAATACTTTATTTTTTTTTTATTATTATCTTTTTTTTTATTTTTTTATTTATTTATTTTTTTTTTGAACAGGAGTTTTTCCATTGTAAATTCGTACGGAGCAATCAACGAATTCCGGCGAAATAGAAGATCTACGTGGCCGATCCTCGAGGTCCAGTAAAAGGTCACTCCTCATCCCGATCTTATTAAAGGAGGAAGTAAACAGATCAAGGTTTCTACGTACTTCCGTTATGGAGGGTGCGGGCAGGGGGGACGGCGGGGAGGCCGGCTCCAGTCCGTTCCTTTCCCGTGAAGGTTTTGGGATATGTGACCAGATGCTTCCTCCAGATCTAACGTCTCTATCAACTAAATTCTCTTTTCTTCACCGGATCGATACTAACTTACCTACTCCTGCTCCTACCGGATTTGGAATAAAATCCAGTTAGAAAAGGAAATCCAATTAGAGATAAGCTGCCCATGAGCATCATGGCATATGTAAAAGGGAACGAGGCAGGTTTTGTCGGAAAAAGAATGTTTTTCAGCGGGAGTCTCATCTGGGTGGCTGGTTCAGTCGCTTTCGAGAAGGTTCATTGCTCCGGCCCAGAATACGATTAATCCAGCATGGGATACATGAGCCCCTAGTAGTTTACCGGATAAATTGAGTTGTCGGGCATTCCCGGCCCACCAAGCGAAACCAGTGCTTTCTTGGTCACGACCAGCTAAGGCTATGGTACATCCTGAATCTATTAATGCTAAAGTCTCTATTTCATATTTCCAATTTGAAGTTTTGCTAATATTTTAATAGTATTTATATTTTTATCTTCATACATATTAAAGTATTAGGTTCTTCATTCATTAATTCTTGATTATCTAGTTCCTGTTCAATATTCTTTCCTTTTTCTAATCTTATTATTCTTTCTTCTAATTCTTTAGCTTTTGCTTCTAAAACTAATATTTTTAAATTTATTAAAGGTTCATTTGTATATACTTCTTTCTTTTTCTGAGTTATTATTCCTAATTGTGTCTCTATACAATTTATATATCCTTCTACAAAGCATTTATTACATTAGCTCTTTTATATTTACATGGATACCATTTACCCCAATTACATGGACTATCTAATCCAGTGTCTTTTTCAAAATTATGTTCACATTCTATTATATTCATAAAATTAATTTTTAGATCATCTATATTTAAGTTTTCTATTCCTATTTCATTAATTAATTCTTCTCCTTCTGAATTAGTAGAGTCTTCTTCTTTGTTATTTTCATCTACATCAATACTTACTATAGAATAAATACTTTCATTATCTGACATATATTAATCTACATTTAATAATGCTTCATTAAATTCTTCTACTAATTGAGCGTTTCTAGTTTTAGCATTATATCTTTTAGAACAAGTATTAGCTAAACGTTCTATACTTCCACATGTAAAGCATTCTAATTTATTTTTGTAATTTCTATCCGTTTGATATTTTCTAACATGTCTATCTCTATTTAAATATAGTTTTCTAGCTGAAGATTTCCTAAGAAAATATCCTTTTTTATTATATCTCTTATTATTTTGTGGGTTATATCTTTTATACTTTTCCTTTTTATATTGTTCTATGTCATAACTTTGGGTTGTATATATTACGTCTTTACAGAAATTCATTTCATTCTGTTTTAATAATTTTTGTATTTGTAAATTAGTACATTTCTCTTGTAATATTTCCATTATATGTTGTATTCTATGTCCTATTGACCATTTAGCTTGAGGGTTTTGTGCTACTCCTTCTCTTTTAGTCCATCTTTCTTCTATTTCTCTTCCTAAGGCTCCTGGTAATTTATTAAATAATTTTTTGCCTAGGTCTTGGTCAAAGGCATTTTCACTAATTGTACAGTAATAGAAATAATCATTTAAAAATTTCTTTATATAATACCAATTACTATATACTTAATTTTTCTAATTTTATTACTGCATTCGTTGTAAAGCTAATAATCCACTATTTGGATCTCTCCTGTTATCAATGTATGTATTTTATTTGTAAAATTATAAGGATTTGGTCCTAATGATACTAAATACTGAAATTCTGATGGGAATTCTACTTTATAAGCTTCCCATAGAGCTTTAGTTGATTCTCCGAAGAATGTTTCTAAGTATTTATACATGGTTTCAGCATCAGTTTCAGTATAATTTTTTATAAAATCTGCTACTACTATTCCTTTCCATAAGTCTATCACTGAATTCCATCTTTGTGGATCATGTGCTGCTATATTTAAAATTTTTCCTTTACTTCCTCCTTCTTGGAGTATTATTGGTTCTTCTATAGGCATTCTTTTTCCCATTAGTTTAACTTCTGTTATTGGAGTATCTCCTTGTCTATATACTCTTCTTCGTGGTATATTTCCTGTACTATTGTCTGCAGTATATCCCTGTTCATTTGTTCTTTGAAATGGGCTACTAGAACTTGTTGTTTCCATTAATTCTTTTTGGCTTAGTATAGATTCTAACTCAGATATATCACTATCGTCGTCTTGTATTTGTGTCATTATATTATTACTTTTTTCTAACTTATCCTGTAAAGTTTTTTCTAATCTATATCCTTTGTTATCAGTTCTTTGTTCACATATTTTAAAATGAGATATTGTTTGTTCTAAATTTAAGTTTTTTAATTTACATCCTTTACATGTAAATAGTCTATTTTTATTATTTTTACATATTTCTTTTGCTTTTTCTATAGCTAAATCTACTGCATAATCTTCTTCTAGTATTACTTCTATATTCATTCCTGTTAAAGGCATTTCTTCTATGATACTTTCTTCTTCTAAGTCTTTTTGAGCTTCGTAATTATAATCTGTAAATCTAATTGAAGGTTCTCCTTTAGAATTTGTATATATTAAGTGAGCATCGGGTATCAAGGCTTCTTTTGCTTTAAAATCTCCTAATTTCCATTCTAATCCTGCATATTCTTCAGGATTTATTTTTATAGGTTTTATTAATTTTATTCTTTTATTTCCCATTACTTCTACTACATCTTTTATTTGTAATTTAAATCTAGTATTACTATTATCTGTCATTTTTCCTAAAAATCCTACACATATTAATAAATTTTTTCCACTATTCATTTCTTCATATCGTTTAGTTTGTATTCCTATTCTAATTTGAGTTCCTAATTCATTTAAATTCATCATAAAGTCTGGACTTATGTAGAAAATTCCTCCATTATTAGTCATGTCTACTTCTGTTAATCCTATGATTGCCTTTTTTATATCTGACCATCTATTATCATATATGGTAATTAATGTCTTTGTTCCTAAATTTTTTCTAGTTAATCCTTTAATTCCTATTACTATTAATCCTAAATGCATTAAATCTTTTTTGACATATTTTATTTCTTTTACAGATTCTTCGTTTATGAGGGGTAAAGATACAGAGTTTTTTTCCAATACCGATAATTGTTCTTCTCTATAATGTCTATATTTGAGATTTTGAATTTGTATTATATAAAACTTTTGGATTTAATAGATATAATTGATTCTGTTGGAATATTTGTATATCTTTATCTGTATCTATTATTTCGTCTAGTTATTGATTATTTCTTCTCTTGTTTTTCTATTTAATATTTTTGATATAAAATTATTACTTATTTTATTCTGGGTGTAACTTGGTCTTGGTCTTTCTGGTCTTGATCTAGTTGGAAAAATGCCCATTTTTTCTGTTTTTTAACTATTTTTTCTTGTTGAGGAGTAATTTCTATTTTATTTAGCTTTTCTATTAATTCTTCTACTCCTGTTGTGCTTATGTTTTTACCTTCAGATTTTTTTTTTTATCTATCTTTTATGTAATTGTAATAAAAGTGATATTATTATATTATTCTGTTCTATAATAATTTGATCTGACTTTGAAGATGGATTAAACTCTTTATAATCTGGTGGAAGGACTATTCTTTTTTCCATTACCTTATTGCTTCTTTATGTGTTTCTGACTCTACTAAATCTATCATGAAAGAACTATTTCTTTTATTGATTCTAATTCTGTCTTTATTTCTTGTAATTTTATGATTAAAGTTCTATTAACTTCTTCTTTTAATTTATTATTTAATTTTTTAGTTAACTCTATTCCTTGTTCTTTAAGTAATCTAAATTTTCTTCTATCTTATGAAAAATTTGCTTTTGTCTATTATAGGTTTCTTCTTGCTCACTTAATATCTGTATAATCTTGCAATTATGTTCTTTAAGTTTTTCACTAAGGTTTATGAATAAGTCTATTAAAGTATTATATTGAGGATCTTCTGTGTGTAAACTATGTTTTCCACTATCAAGATTACACTTAATAATGTTTTCTCCTTTTCTCTTAAATCTTTTATCTGAAGTTATTTGTAAATCTAAATATTCTATATTTTTTAAGGAAGCTATGTTTACTATTTATTTTATCCTAACGTAGTTGGTTTGTAATTTTTTCTAAATTTTTTTATCCTTTTAGTATAATTATAATTACTCGTATTAATACCTTGTAACTCCCACTTTAATCCTTTTATATATTCTTCGTTTTTTATATTATATTCAAAATCTGTTGGTTTGAAAAATTCGCTTTCACAAATATATATATAGGCTTCTAGTTTTTTTTTTCTTTTTTTTTGTAGTTTTCGTTTTTCGTTTATATTTCTATATAATATCCAATAATTTAATCTTATATATTTAGCAAAAAAGATTTTTCATAAAATAAATTTAATTGAGATTTTTCTAGATATAAAATGTCTTATTAATTTCTTTTCTAGTATTTTAGCTAAGAAAATATATGATCTAATCTATTACTTATTTCTTTTTAGAGCTTATTGAGATAGTTGTTTTTAAATCTTGTAATAATCTATCTGATTCTTAATATAAATTAATAATTCTTTTTTAACTTTTTTATATTCTCTAGTATTCTTATATGGTCTTCTCATATATTAACCTACTGAGTTATAATAATAAGGATTATTTTTAATTACTTTTGTTCTCTCTTTAATTTCTTTTATTTCAAATTCTACCTGATTTAATTCTTCACTAATTTGTTTTTGCGATTGTCTAATAGTTTCTCTAAGTGTCTTTACAGAATTTTTATATGTATAAGTTAAGTATAATCTTAATCCTAAGTCACTTAGATGATTTTCTAAAGATTTTTTATATAATTTAACTATTTTTAAGTGTTGTCTATTGTAAAACAAAGCTCTATTGTAAGCAAAAGTTTTTCTAAAGTAATAATCTTTCTCATATAAGGTCTTTTAGATCTAAGGCTCTGATACCAAAATAAGATGATAATTAGATAAAATAATAATATTTCAATAAAAGTAGATATATATATATATATATACACACACACACACACACACAGATATATATATATATATATATATATGTGTGTGTGTGTGTGTGTGTGTGGTGTGTGTGGTGTGTGTGGTGTGTGTGTGTGTGTGTGTGTGTGTGTGTGTGTGTGTGTATGTAGGTATATATGTATACACATATAACATATCACACACACACACACACACACACACACACACACACACACACATATATATAGATATGTATATATATATATATATACATATCTATATATATATATATATATATATATATAGATATGTATAATATATATATACACACACACACACACACATAGATATGTGTTGGTGTGTGTGTGTGTTGTATATATCTATATATATATATATATATATATATATATATAATATATATTATATATATATCTATATATATATATATATATATATATATGCCTAAAACTATTGTGTAGATTATAATTCTCTCTTAATTTACGTCAATTCATATGTATAACTAGGGAAATAAATAAAATATAGTAATAGAAAGAATAACCAAACTCAAACAACGTCAAGAAAAAACAATGAAACTTAATACGTGAACTTTCTTGTCAAGAGGTCAAAAAAAGAAATACAACTTGGATTTAAAAAAAGAATGCATTCAACAATGAATAGACAAGAAAATTAAGTCCGTGAGAGTATGACAACTTGTCTCACGATCATATGCAATATGGGAAGGATCAGTAGAGGAACTTGTTGTGCAGCCAGAAATAAAAGAGAAAGATAAGTCGAGCAAAAAATCAAATTTAATATACTAAAATATGCGGTATGATAAAATTAAAGGGAGCATAATTGCAAGAAAACATGAAAAGAAAGAATTAGGAATGATGATTTACAAAAAATTCAGGAATGATAAATGCCTTGAGCAATGTTTATAGGGGCTTGTTCATTGTTACTTTTGGGATCGGGAACCTAGTAAATATCATCACAGTAGATGAAAAGAATTTATTCAATAGATAATGTTTATAAAATGACTTTAAAACTTTAAAATCAAGTACCCTGTCTAGTAGAGCTTTCATGAGATTGTTCCTACTCAACAACACTGCCATGAGATTGTTCCTCACGTGTATTGCTCTTGCTCAACTTCTCTTTTATCATGTCCTGAAAATAATTGGGGTTACAATTGATCACACGATAAATGTTATTTAAGTTATGTAAAAAGTACAAATCAGTGTAACGAAACTTAAGACCCTTTCAACAGTTTATTTTAAATTTATCGCGTCAACTTATCCTACACTGTACAAATAAAAACAAGCTAAAGGTTGATCCATGATGTTACCTCATCAAATCTTAAAAGTGCTTGGTCCTCATCCAAGTCTTTAACTCCATCACAATGTCCTTGATTTCCTCAGTGTTAGCCACATATAGTATTTCTTTTTTTACTTTTTAGCACCAAAAAATTAAAGTATGTAAATGAGACGAAAGAATAAAAAACAACTTTAACTGTTGAGCTCTTCCATCACTTTGAATGAAAAGTTACAACTATGCAAAAGTCGTATCAAGAAAAACTGTCAAAAATCTAATACAATTGCTCTCAATTGCGTAATGTTAGCCACTTTGTAGATTACGACTTTTTTGTGCTATACAGAACATAGATCGATCCCTGCATCATGTTCCATGTATCTTCAACTTGATATTCATATTATCTTGGAATTAACTTGGCAGCATCAATCAGAAAACAAAGATTAGTTAACTTACCCGAGAGCTCAATTGACTGTGAACCATTTGTAGCCAAAGAATCCAACTCTATCGCGCTCTTCTAAGCTTCAACTGCATGGTTGAAAAGGTTGTAAATGTCATTGCAGATTGCCACACTACTTGAGGAAACAACTAAGAATATCATGACTGATGACACTAGCCTGTCCCCTTGGTTGCAATTCCATGTGTATCTCTGTGATCAATGACAAACATGGAGAATTAACTTTGAGTATGTAGGTATGATTACAGATAAGTAGTTGAAAAGGGAATATGGTACTCACCTAAGGACAATAGCAGTTGAAAAAATGAAACCAACAAAGACAGAAGTCGTGGCGCCACTAAACTTTAAGGCATCCGAGAAGTCAGGTACCCAATTTGCTCCCAAAAATATAAGACAGATGAGAGTTGTTGTGACTGAAAGGAATCTGCGATTATCATAGGCATTAGGAATCGCATACGGGAAAAAGAAGCCATCCATATTTATGCAAAAGGAAAAGAAGACAATTGGGAAAACGAGCATCAAGTTGATCACATCGCTCACTCACACCACATCATTAAGTAATGAGTCGTAAGGAATTTCAAGTTCACCATCAAAGTTAACGATTACATCATCCAAGGTATGATCACCAACGAGAAGGAATCCAAAAAAGCTTGTTGCCATATCAGTTTATCATAACACAATTTGAAGTACGGACTATTAACTTTATCTAGATTCAACTTCTTAGCTCATTCTCTATTTGATGTACTGTAATAATCATCAAACAAGTATTAGAGTTATGTATTTTTTACAAGTAATTTCTTGCCACTCATTGAACATTTATCAAGTCACATTCATTTTAGCACATCCCATGCCATGAAAATAAACATGAGGCTTGACATAGGACCCTCTTCTCTGATGTTTAAAAATCAAACTAGTAGCAGAAGCTAGAATGATCTACCTTTGTTTTACAAATAACCCGAAGAGTTTGTAACCTGATAAATAAAATTCCTCCCAAACATTGGATATAACACAAGTGTAACACAAAGTACTATCTATGTGATAAAATATAGTTCGAGGACTATGGCATAAACCAACAAAAATATCACCAACCATCATATTTAGAATATAATTATGAACCTCTAGAACTAAGACCATTGACCCCTTCGCGACATTATTATATTTTCAACAGGGAGCAACAATAGTCCTATGTATTGAATCTCCTTCGATGACGTACTATAATTTCACTGAGGGTCCTATTTAAACCATTTGCCAACTCTAGATCAACTATTTGTAATAGCAATCGATACATTCTGCTTCCATGTTACATTTTAATATAAAGAGAAATTAATGAACATTTGCACCTAACTCCACCCAAAAGTAATCCATTTCCAAAGACCAACAACAACTTTCTTATACAAATTATGGGGACTCTAAATATTCATTCTTCCACACTGCAAAAGCTAGCTATTATTGTGGGAGAGCCTCGATGGCACCACATTAAGTAGTATTCACACTACCACAAGTAGGAAACCTTTTTTGAGGTAGCCTTTTTTGAGTTTGGTGGTTAGTGACTTCGTGGAACTGTGAACACGAAGGGTGATCGATAAGAATTTGGTTTGGTTTTACTTATTTTAATTTGGTGTTATTTTATTTTTTCATTAATAACCAACCCATGAACACCTCTACCTGCATTTATTCAGCATTTAATATTTCATATTTTATTGACGCAATTTGCATCGTAATGAAAGTGAGAAATAGTTAGATATGTTAATTAAAATAAACATATAGTTTAATGGAGTTTCCGTATGTGTTCTACTTTTATTAAACAATACAAGATTTGGTCTAATAATAAAAGGTGGTATTGGATATAGTAGTATTCGCGTCTCTTAAATATTTCCCCTGTCGTATTTACACACACTGTTTCATGATCCAAAATTCGAGGTTATGATGGAAGGCACTCAAACCCCCCCCCCCACCGTCCCCAACAAAAAAAATGTGTAAGCTGAAAATAACAGATATAAATGAAACTCCAAAAGGGTGGTCAGGCCACAAATGAAAAGAAAAGAACAACAAATAATATACAAAAACCTGGTAACATAAGTTTAAAGATCACCTAGTACAACTTTAAAGTATGAAATACATCATAAGTCTCTGATAAGAAATAAGGACTGAAAATATCACATGCATCTAAGGGTGATCCAAACACATGATTTCACCACCATCCCAAAAAGATCTTCAGAACTAGAAATGATCAGCCACCGCGAGGAGTACTCTAACTAGAATCTGCATTAAAAATGATTTAGAAGTTGTTGTGAGAACAACCAACAAGTGCTCAGTTGGTAAGCTAACTGAGTAAAAGGAATTAATCTGCTTATTAATTAACTAAGGAATGGTTCCACCTACATACAAAAAAGTCCCACTCTGGCATTAGTGCGGCAAATTTATAACGAACGGCTCGAATAATGTAAATTCATAAGGAACCTAATTCAAGAGGGAGAGTTTTTACTACAACATAGTCATTTCTCACCATTGATCACTTTAAACTGGCATATGGCTTCACATCAAGACTAGTAAGAAAAATCAAAAGCACAATCACAACAATATCTTGGTATGAAAGCCCTATTGACACGCTCAAGTAAATCTTAGTAGTATTGCTTAAGGCAGAATAATATAACACATATTGTTAGCTCTATTAACTATGTCTTGTAATCATGACACTAATGTTAAATGATCTGTGCAAGAAAAAAAAGAGATAACATAAAAAATCTGTGAAAAGAAAGCATAAATCTAAACATGGATGGAAGTATCACACTACCAGAATGAAGGAAGATTTTTAAACGAATGTACCAGAATCGAGGAGATTGACTCGCGTAAAAATGAAATCAAGACGAGCGAGCAACCTACTAGAAGAAAACCACACCCTATCAGAATTAAGGAAGAATGACTTTTCCAATGATGGAAAAAACCTAGAACACACTTATCGTAGCTTTACTATTTCAAATTGTAAAAACATTAAATTTAATAGATTTAACTAGTGAAAAGAAAAAAAAGGATAGATTAGAAAATTATACGAGTAGAGGATTTTACCAACAAGTGAACTTTAATCTTTCATGTCAAGGAGTTAAAAATAAGCTATTTATGTAATTAGAAACATTTAAGCTCTAAGGAAAACAAGGGAGCTCAATTAGGCTGACATTGGTGATTCAAACAAGTAAAACAATATTTGTATCAATATTGTCTTTTATCTTTTTACACCTTATATCATAAGTTTTTTTAATCTCATCATATAAATTGTAGGGTAGTTAACTTGAAAAAATCAACAAATGTATATATTTATGTCCTGAAATAAACAATAATTATAGAAACAAAACAACATTTGCACATATTGAAATGTATTGCTCAGATACAAATATTCAAGTCAAAGTGACTAATCAACACAAACAAGATGATGAGAGGGGAGAGAAGTTACCAGTTCTATCCACACAACCTTTCTTTTTGAATGCATCTTGAATGCAAAATCCTTTTGTAAGCTAATATTATTACCAAATTAGTCATTCTAGTAATTGTTAACCTCTAAAGGAAAACAAATAGCATCATAAGGAAAAAAGTACAATTCATCAATTAGCTATACCTTTGGCTTGATTGATTAAGTATGATGCAACAACTCTTTTCCACTTATTTTTTGTGTGCGACGCAAAATACAAATGCCAACATTCAAGATCATTTCAATGTCAGCACAAGAAGAAACATATGTACAGGTTATTATAAGCTTCAGAGCATGTCGAACCAAATCCATCCTTGAATAACAGTATCGACATAAATATTGTGCATACAAATTGATGCTTCCTCCAACATTACCAACCATATAAGCTCATAGAGCACAGTCTAGATGGGAAACATGTCCACATATGTATCAATCTATTGTTGCTTCACATCGAACATAACTGTACCCATCATCATCCGAACTGATCGTTTTGCAGCAAATGATACAACAAAAACATCAACAAAAACCAGGTTCACTGCAACAAATATCACAAACCATTGCCGGAAAAGGATTTTCTTTTGATAAATTGCTACATTTTCGTTACCAGCATTACTAACCATGGCCGGAAAAGGATTTTCTTTTGATAAATTGCTACATTTTCGTTACCAGCAATACAAGTAATAGCTCTTATAGGAAAATCTGACAGTAAAGACTGCAATTCTGTCCCTAAAGATGTAGTTCTCTCTATCATATCTGAGTCAAAATCAATTTCTGATTAAAAAGAAAACAATTTGTCATCAAGTAAATAAAAAGATGTGTTAAGTGTGTTTTTTGATTGAAGCAACCAACCAAATAAATATCTACATGCTATATTCAAAAAAGGTAACCTTTTGAGCTTGGCGACTTCATCAAAGGAATCATCCAACTAAATGACGCAAAAAATTGGTTCATATCCATTTAAAGATACTCAGACTGAAGATACTTTTCAACCGAAATATTACTTCGAAAATCATTTATTTTGCCCACATTTTTGAGTTTAAAAATTCTTCGGAAGATACAATTATCTATCACTAAAGGTACCTGAACTTGAAAATCTTTTCCCTACCCGCCAAGCCCACTTATCACCACCATTTTGGAAAATCTACAGGAGCATATGGTAAACCTTCTCCAGAGTCACACTCAGAAACATTATAAAGATCAAGCCCAATTTCACTGATTCCTTGGCAGACATTTAGCTGGAAATCTCTAACTATGTTGATTCCAATTGAACAATGAAACCATACACGTAGGGAAACGTCCGAAGTCCACAGTAGAAAACAAACCATTTTTGCTATAAAATATTGATGAAAAAAATAGCTAAAGGAGAAAAGCAAAAAGTTTGGTATATTCTCTAGGATAAAAAATAGCTAATGGTTGATAAAGAGAAGTTATGCTTCAGATGAAGATAAATGTTAGACCATCTCGCATGATCTCCAAGAGCACCGTCCTCCCAAGGAGACATCAAAGTTGATCAGTAGAATGTTTGTGTATAATACAACATGCTTGACATAAACACCTAAGCTTCAATGCCACCTTTTGTTTGAAAATATTACTATGATACTTAAAAAAAGACTTTTGAAGAACTTGGTAAGAAACAACAAAATTTTAAGAATATTTTTAAAAATAGAAACTTAAAACCATAAAGAAAACAAAATCAGCAACAAATTAAAAATAATAAACAAAATATTTTTTCAGAAAAAATATTGACCCCACTGAATGCAAAATGTTATATTAAGAAAATAAGTTCCCTCAAGTACTCAAGGATGATGGAATATATCCTTTCATAATATAATAATGTTACTCACCAGTGTATTAATACTTAAAACCACTGTGTCAGCAATAAAATTCACTTAGAACACTATATTTACTAGAAAAAAAAAGTTCAAAAATTATGTTATTGAAAAATAAGAGAAACCCATCTATTTATAGAGAATAGATGATAGTGTGAATGGCTTCTTGTTGTGACTTATCGGAAAACGTACAACCCTTAAAAAAAATCACAACCTTATAGAAAATTCATAAATTTTCATCCAAGTGTCAACTCTTCAGAAAAGTCGCAACTCTTCATAAATGTCAAAATTCTTTATAGAAGTTACAACTCTTCAATTTCATTCACATTTTTTAGACCTAACAATTACTCGTGCCATCAAATAAATTGTGGCCTTGAGGTCTTCTTTTTAGTAGATCCCAACAACAAGCCAATCCTAATATTGATCTCAAATCCTTTTAATTGGTTAAAAATTTAAGGTTTTCATCAGCTCATGAAGAAGAATTAAAATAAGAAATCTCCTATCAGAAATGCACAAACAACCTCTATAAAAAATTATACAACTCATTTTTTTTCAATTCGTTAATGTTATGTTTTTAATTTAATTCACCCCTATTTTATTGAAATGTTTGTTAGTGTCACGATCCAAAACGAGTCATGAGTGGAACCCGCACTTAAAATCCTATGTGAGAGAACCAATTAATCCAACCCAAACATATATTTATCATTCAACTTATGAAATACTAATTATAATGCGGAAGATTAAATGTTATTAGTCTAAGAAACAAAAATCCATTAAAGTCTACTACATGTAATTTTAAAACCTTAAAGTCATAACATTAAGGGAATCTAATCTTCAAATACTAAGTCTAAGAGTGTTAAAGACACCAGAATATATTAATAATATAGTTTATGTCCCAAA